>NW_019060322.1:253042-265698 GCF_000696155.1 Zootermopsis nevadensis | reverse complement strand
CGGCGGGGGCTGGAATAAGAACCTCCATCTTCAACAGCTGCAACGATGCTACTGTGAGAACGCGGGAAGTACCGTTAGTGCATGCGCCATGCTACGTCATTGCTCTATCACGTACGCACAGTCGCTTCGCGCAATATAAGGTTTGCTAGCTGTGGGACGAGTGGGAAACTTACTTTGTGGACGCGCCTCGTAAATCTGTAAAATAAAAGTGTACAAAACTACATTTTTACCTATTTCTGTATGTGTATGCGACAAATTTTTAATTCCATAAAATGATATTTATTGATTACCTGAATAAATTCCTTTCCTTAAGAAAGATGCTGCATCATTGAATCTGTCAACTAGTTAATTATTTACTTCTGTTAAATTTCACTACTCTTCTGATATTCATAATTTTTCCAATATTTGCATGAAGGGGAAGATTCTGAAAAAAAAAAAAGCATTGTGATGTCATCTGAGTACCCACTAGAAATCTTTGATATTGATGAAGAACTCAATGTGAGGCTCCTGCACGACTTCACTGGTGAGAGAACAGGATTTGTACAGGTTGGACCTGATAAGTGGTTTCTCCCAAGGAAGTACAAAGATCAGGCAGCCAATTTTTACAACCTACAGGTTAGACCCGATGATACGTGGGTAGTCACCTACCCAAGATCAGGTATACCAGTTTTCCTCTATAGTTTTATATATATGATAATATTCTATGACTGTTATGGATATTGCTCTGGATTTATACCAGTTAAACATCATATTATTCTTATTCTATATTCTACATAAATTTCTCAAGTCTGTTCTGACTCAGTTTTCTTTTATGTATTGAAAAGAAAGTTTTGGGATAGTTCACTCTTTTAAGATAGGTTTGCTATGTCTTTCTGTCCATTTATTCCTCCGTATGTAAAAATTTTAAAACAACTGAACAGATTTTCAAAATGTATAGATGAATTGAAAAAAAATAACAAATTCTTTGCATAAAATTATTTATGTGTATTTATACAGATACCTCAGTCATATTATATTATTAAATATTTGTAGTAACAAAAAAGGTTCATAACGAAAGTTCTAGACAGAAACGAAATTCACATTTTATGTCCAATACAATTTCTTGACAAGTCTTGTGGTTTTATAGACAATTAAAAAAGATTTTTATACTCTCATCTCATACCTCAAGAACTGTGTGACTCATTCTAATAAAATTTATATTGAAGGTCTTTGTCCATCACAGGTCATTAAAAGTTATCCTCCACTAAGTAAAAATCTAGCAGCAATAACAGAGTAAACATACCAGAATTGTTACAGTATGTGTACAGTTTTAAACTTGTTTTTTTCAGTTCACCTGTAGTCTCATTAAAAATAAATAGTTTCTTACATATAAATTTAACTTTAAATTTTTGTTTAATTTGGTACATCCCTTCGCATTTTTAAAAATGTAAATTTATACTGACACTTTACCAACATTTTTGTCCTTCTCAATCCAACTTCACTTTCGTATCATAAATGTATGTTTACTACTATACGTTAAAATTTCAATTTTATCATATACTTTCCATATCACTATTTCATTGAGAAATAAGACACTTTCATTAAAATAAAATGTTTATTCTTATGTCAATCTCAATTATTCTTAACATATTTTATTCAGTTCTGCTTCATTAAAACAAAGGCGTCAATATGTTTTACCATTCTATACCATTAGAAAAAGAAACGATGTGCAAATATTTTTAAAACTGCATCATTATCTTATTCCTAGGAACAACATGGACCCAGGAAATGGTTTGGCTGATTGCCAACAACCTGGATTACGAGACAGCAAGACGCATTCCTCAGACTGAGAGGTTTCCTTTTTTTGAGTGAGTTGCACCATGAAGTAAGCAATTAGATCCATAAATACAGTCTTTATACAGTAGCCCGCGGAAGACCACAAATGTCACTTAACAGGAAGGGGAGGATGGAAATAAACTATAATTTTCTGTATGTAATCGGAAAACAAGCATGTTTCTTTATAAACAAGAACTATAACCACCTGAAGCCAAGGCTAGTCTAAATAATACAGGCTATACCGTTAATCGTTAGACTGGATCCAGCGACTGACACGTAGACCCACCGCGGTAGCTGGTTATTCACGGCTAGCTTTTCCACTGTAGTTTAACTTACCTTATTTAGAAAAGAGTCTCGAACTGCTTCTAAGCATTGGTCACATCGTGAGCATATGTTCCTAGAGATACGTCGAAGTTGCTATTCGTGAATAGCGGAAATTTCATGCCTAATATTTTCCTGAAGTTCTTAAGACTGCCGATTGCTTTCAGCGTGAGCCACGAATAAAATCACAAGAATTTACGAGGGTGAGTCAAATGAAAACCGTAATTTTTTTTTTAAATTTAATTTATTGAGTGAAAGCGGTACATAACTATATCATTTTTCTACATAGTCTACATTTCGTTCAATACAGGCCCTCCAGCGTTTACGAAGTGTATGGATTCCTCTAGAAAAAAATTCTTGTGGTTGTCTGCGCAACCACTCATGCACCGCCTGCTGTATCTCTTCGTCAGAACGGAACTTCTTTCCTCCCATCGCCTCTTTGAGTGGCCCAAACATGTGGTAATCACTTGGGGCTAGGTCTAGTGAGTATGGCGGATGTGGAAGACACTCAAAGTGCAAGTCTTGGATTGTTGCCGAGCATTGTCATGTTGCAAAAGGACACCTCTAGTCCAAAGTCCACGTCGCTTTGATCTGACTGCAGGTCGAAGATGATTCTTCAAGATTCTTCACTGATCAAAAAACGAATTACAGAACGTTGTTCTTCTTTCGTGCACGTAACTAGTGGAGCAGCCATTTTCAAATTGGCACTGTGATGGCGATATGTTTGTCTGCATTATACTACCACCTATAGGATACTCTTTATAGCATTGGTAACATGTCTGCCAACTTATAGGACAATGGCGCGATATTTCGAATTTTTATCTCAGTTTTACGGTTTTCATTTGACTCACCCTCGTAAATCGGGTGATCGAGGAGGCCACAATCTCCGCTCACGAATTGCACACCGAACCCCAACTTTTACATCACGCAATGGCACTTTATGAAGGGCGTGATTTTCTTCTATGCTCCAGTACCTGTTATTTTGGTTGTTTACGTAACAACTTAATGCAAACAACGCCTCGTCAGAATAAAACCAAGTTCTGGGTCAATAAATCCATTGAAAACTGATTCCTGAAACAACCTAGAGTATCGAATTCTTGTTTCGCAATCTGGAGGCAAAAGGCTGTGTACGACAGTAGTCTTGTGAGGCCGTAACTTCAACAATTTTGTACCAGTGGGAGCTGTACAATCCATACCGAAGAGCAAAAGATACGACTTCTTCGAGCTTTCTTCTAATCGCGCCCAAATGTCATTAAGCTGCTCTTCAGTCAGTGCGTCTCTTGCGAGATTTCTTTTTGTCCAGCACCGATCCCGTTGAACGTAATTTTGTTACGATGTTGTAAATCGTTGCTTTACATGACATTGTACTGTCAGGATACTTCCTACGGCATACTTCATTTTCGAACTCTTGTGTTTCACATCACTTCGAACTGTACTTGTACATATCTCGAGGTCAATTAACCATGCTAAACACGCAGCGATATTGAAATATGCCAGCAAGCATCTAGTGGGTGGCCAGCAGTGGGCAGGCATAAGTGAATAGTTTTCTAACCGGATAGTCTTCGGACAAATGAAATTTCCTGTATTTAAGATTGCAAACTGTGCTTAAAAAAGGCATTGCACTTCACTTCACCACAAACAACAACTGGTTGTTCTGTTCAAGGAAATAATCCCTGTTTACAGTGAGAATCATATAGTTCTTACAAATCCAGGTGAATGCTGGTATAATAGCTTGAAACAGTCCATGACTACCTCATTCTACATCTAAGATGGCTGTCTTCTGGGTTGTTGCGCTGTGTAGTCCGGTAGATGTTTACCAGCGTTTCAGATGTCCTTGCCGCCTCCATCATCAGTGAGGACCCCCAACTTTTACATCACGCAATGGCACTTTATGAAGGGCGTGATTTTCTTCTATGCTCCAGTACCTGTTATTTTGGTTGTTTACGTAACAACTTAATGCAAACAACGCCTCGTCAGAATAAAACCAAGTTCTGGGTCAATAAATCCATTGAAAACTGATTCCTGAAACAACCTAGAGTATCGAATTCTTGTTTCGCAATCTGGAGGCAAAAGGCTGTGTACGACAGTAGTCTTGTGAGGCCGTAACTTCAACAATTTTGTACCAGTGGGAGCTGTACAATCCATACCGAAGAGCAAAAGATACGACTTCTTCGAGCTTTCTTCTAATCGCGCCCAAATGTCATTAAGCTGCTCTTCAGTCAGTGCGTCTCTTGCGAGATTTCTTTTTGTCCAGCACCGATCCCGTTGAACGTAATTTTGTTACGATGTTGTAAATCGTTGCTTTACATGACATTGTACTGTCAGGATACTTCCTACGGCATACTTCATTTTCGAACTCTTGTGTTTCACATCACTTCGAACTGTACTTGTACATATCTCGAGGTCAATTAACCATGCTAAACACGCAGCGATATTGAAATATGCCAGCAAGCATCTAGTGGGTGGCCAGCAGTGGGCAGGCATAAGTGAATAGTTTTCTAACCGGATAGTCTTCGGACAAATGAAATTTCCTGTATTTAAGATTGCAAACTGTGCTTAAAAAAGGCATTGCACTTCACTTCACCACAAACAACAACTGGTTGTTCTGTTCAAGGAAATAATCCCTGTTTACAGTGAGAATCATATAGTTCTTACAAATCCAGGTGAATGCTGGTATAATAGCTTGAAACAGTCCATGACTACCTCATTCTACATCTAAGATGGCTGTCTTCTGGGTTGTTGCGCTGTGTAGTCCGGTAGATGTTTACCAGCGTTTCAGATGTCCTTGCCGCCTCCATCATCAGTGAGGACCCTGGTGATGGAGACAGCAAGGACCTCTGAAACGTTGGTAAACATCTACCGGACTACACGGAGCAACAACTCAGAAGACAGCCATCTTCAAATTCACTATCGTGAAAACCTCAAATTCTACTTACATCCTTACTTTGTCAGCGTTCGTAATTAATCCAAATCTCAAACAGTCGTATGTAACCTGCACATTTAAAAAGCAGTTTAATAATCTGAAAATTAACCAACTGTAATGTAAAGCCAGAAAATTAAACTGCTTTCATAATAAGTCTTGAAGTTTTTAAATCATGTATTTGCCACTGAGTAATGTTACTTCCCTAATTACAAAGATTTACAAATTTGTTCAATGTAAAACAAGTTTTAGCTCACTAGCTCCATCTCCTGTTACCACAATATGATACATTCTCAGGTTCCAGAGAAGAGGGTCTTCAGATATAAAATGTTTACAAAGTCTTCATTATTGAACGGATACTTTAGAATGACCCAGGTGCCGTACCATGTCTTACGACAGGCCTTTTTATTAGCAGTGTTGAACCTCTGGGTTACACTAACAAATTTAGTTAATATTACAGTAGGAGGCATAACATATTAATACAATGACATTTTGCTGGCAGGTTCAGTTTATTTGTTCACGATGAAATTAAGTCCGAGCTTCTCAAACTGAATGCTGGTAATCCTGAGAAACTAAAACTCGTGGAGCAGATAAGTCGACCTGGCTATGAAGTGTTGAATGAAATGAAATCTCCACGCTTCATCAAGACACACTTACCCTTCAGTTTGCTTCCGCCCAACTTACTGGATGTTGGTTGCAAGGTTAGCCTACAACTTTCTTTTTGAAAACAGGAGTCTGATCTTTATGGTTGATGTATCCTATTAGAAACTGCCATCAAGCACTGGTTAAAATCTAAAGTATTTTTATTAAGAAGTTTAACAAAGCAGCAAATAGAAATTATAATTATTATTTAACTTTGCTTAATGAAATGTTGTAATATAATTTAATGTAGAGAAATACCTGTTTTACTGCACTGTATAGAACTAAATGTACATATTAGGCCATGAATGAGTGAACAGTCTTTTGTTTCAATGTATTATCTTCACAAAGCAGCATATAAAATTAAAATCACTATCTTCATTATACCATATAATGCAAATAATGACGTGCCATGGTAAAGTCATAAAAAACATCTAATAATTAATTATTACATTTCCATGGATATGTATGCATTAGGGATGATATGACAGGAGTTTGGAGAAAATTGTATAATGAGGAATCCACAGTTTGTACTTTTCACCAAATCTTATTAAGATGATCAAGTTAATGAGCATGAGATGATATGAGCACGGAGAAAGCATTGTGGGATGAAAAATGCACACAGAATTTTGGTTAGAAAGCCTGAAGAGAAGAGATGAATCAGAAGACCTAAGCAAACATGGGAGGTCAATATTTAAATGATGTTAAAAAAATAGGATTTTGGGTATGGATTTGACAGGTGGCAGGCTCTTGTGAATGCGGTGATGAACCTTCAGTCTCCATAAAAGGCAGGGAATTTCTTGAACAGCTGACTGAAATACAGTCTTTTCAGGGACTATGTTCCATGGAGTTAGTTATAATTAAATTGTTTAGTTGTTATTATTATTAAGTATTACCTGCAGTGGTTTTTATAATGTCAGAAATATTTCATGTCAAGTTACAATAACACATCAATTATAGTCATGGAAATGAAAATATTTTGCATGATTGCTACGTTGTTATTTTCCTGTAAATTACTCGATAAGAGTTTAATAATTATAAAAGATCTAGACTCTACATTAATGTTACTTATTTTGCTATTCCCATCTCATAAATTTGTAAGCTACATCTGATATGTTGGTATTACTAAAGACAATGAGTTACAAAGTACAAAGACTGGGTGACATCTGTTGCCATGACATTCAGTATCATTTTTTATGAAGGGTCTTCAGTTAGTGGCTAAAATATGGATCTGTGTAACTGACACACACACACACATACACCTCATTTAAACAATTCTGAAGAACATAAACAGGAAATTAAATTTAGTTGTATGTTCTTGTGGGAAGGTGCTTGAAGCCAGATTCATATTTGCTTGTTTCTACAGGTTGTGTATGTGGCTCGAAATCCAAAGGACGTTGCTGTGTCATTCTACCACCTAAACAGACTGATTCGTACTCAGGGCTACCTTGGAGACTTTCCCCGCTACTGGGATTATTTTGAAAACAACTTGCGTGAGTAATCCAATCAAAATTTGTAAAACAGAGACAAGCAACCAGAATATGGGCTAATATATGTTTTCATTTTGGCAAAAAATATGTCAAGATACCTCACCATTTTGTCTTATATTTTTGTGATTTTGAAGCATTGTGACAGTGGTCTAATATTATAGGATAATTCTCTTTAGACGCTTTTAAATGTAAGGACAAAATTATATATGCTTCAGTCTCTGTCTCTAAATGAAAGAAAAAGTTAAGAATTTGTCATCAGAAGTCCAACATTCATCTATAACAGCCTAATCCATTATGTTAGCTGCTTTGTAAATAACGATACAAATGCTACTAACATATTCTACAAACTAATAATATTTGGAAGGAAAAGTTTACAAAATACTGTTATGATCATTTCAGCTATTTAGTGTATTATTTTCATTTATCCCAAGGTTTCTAAAGACTGTGAAGGTCATAAATATAATTATAATAATTAAGTTGGTAACAACACAAGAAAGCAGTTAGCATGCTTTTTCAGGTACTAACCAGTCTTTATTGTAAGAAATGAGGATGGCTATAGAACATTAGTTTGGACAACTAGATTGAGTTCAGGCATTGAAAAAAGGGGTGTATTTTAAACCAAGATATTGGTATCCACAGATCCATGGGCACCCTACTGGTCACATGTCACTGAAGGATGGGATCATAGACACAATCCCAGTGTGCTATTTCTGTTCTATGAAGAGATGAACAAGGTAAAAGAAACATTGGTAACAAGAAAACTTTAGTACTTTGAGTGACACTGGAACAATTGTCTGGGTGATATATTATAAAATCCTGTCATATAATAAATATAATGACCATCTCTATTCAGACTACTTTTATTAACTCTTTACTGTAAGTAAATTCATACTAGGGATATCATGTACAAATACATCTTTTTCTTCCAAAGCATCTGACAAATGCGGATTAAATTTTATATATGGTCTTTAATATCAGTAACAAGTTAAATCAAGAATCAATACTGCAGGATGGATGTTAGAAGAGAATAGCAGATTAGTAATATTACAAACAGAATATCATAAATACATAGCAGGAACTTGATAAAAAAAATGGAGGAACATTCTGTCCCACTACGAAAAAATTAATTATAAAGATACAACTTTAAAGTTCATCAATATTGTCTCCTTATACCCTTACCATTAAGCTCATATAAATGTTTATCAGACTTCTAAAAGTGGCTAACTGCATAAAAATTCACAGGCCTGCATGACATACATCCTGCTTAGAAATATTTAAATATTAAAAAAAATTAATGAAGATCTTCACTGTTTGGATAGTGGTTTTTAGCTATGACTTCTGCCCCAAATATGTGGGTCATATGTTCTTATAAAACACTGGTAACCATCTACCAAAATACATGATTTTCTAACCCAGAAGACCACAATTCACACTGAGATCTGTTGTTCAAATACTGCTCATTTTCCAACCTAAAGACAGTTAAAAAATAGTAAAAACCTAAAATTTGTTAAGGCTATGAAATTGTAATTAATTATTTAAATTATCCAAAAAATTATCATCTCTAAAATATCTACATATTTGGAAATAACTCATAGAAACATTTTTATTTTATTTACATAAAATATTATATAACACAATACTGCATACTAGTACCTTTTTTATAACACATATTACTAAAGATGAGCAAGTTTAAATGTGGATAACTATTCATTTTAACTTCAGATCATGGTTTTCTTTTCTTTTCTTCTTGCAAGAAACTTCATAAAATCACTCACTCCAGTATCACATTTTAGTACTTACTTCTACATTCTTATAAAAAAGAGCACTGTGTAATAATAACAAAACTTTCTTTCCCAATAATGATGATATGCAATGTTTGCTTACTATGAAACAAGAAAAAGCTACTTTTGGAAATAAAATAATAATTTTTGTTTGTGTTATTACTGAAACTGAATCTCATAATTGTTCTGATTTCTATTTTCATTTAGTTCAAAATTGGTATGTGTCAGATACTAAAAGCCTGAGGTCTAGTCTTCCATGAACATTAAAAATGTCAACTATTTTCTTCTATGAATATTCATCTATCTCATAATGATCCTGGGACTCTAAAATGTGTCACGTCACAGAGAACACAAATAACAACTGTCAGTTTTTAATCTGGTTGAGTTACCTACCATAAAAATAATTACAATCGTGTAACTTCTGTTCATTCAGAATCTACCAGCAACCATCAATAAAGTGGCCAAATTCTTGGAACGTGGCCCATTAAATGATGAACAAGTATCATCTCTGGTAAACTACCTGAATATAAAAAATTTCCGCAACAATCCAGCTGTTAACTTTGACTTACACAGACAAATTGGACTGCTGAATGAGGGTGAGGAAGAATTCATCAGGAAAGGTACAGGATACAAAATATATCAAAACTTTATACAATGAAATCTCAGGGGATCTGAAAAATCTCGTGTTCCAGATAGATTTTATTTGAAACAAATAGACTTCTTACTTTCAGACAATATAGCACAGTACATGCTGCATGTATTTAGGATCCAAATCACAATTCAAGAAAATTCATGCCTTGTGTACAATATATTACAGAACAAAATTATTTATACAAAACCAATAATCATGAAAGCAGTTTACTTTGTATTATATTCAGTTTATTTGTTTCATGTATTATATATAATTTCTGTTTAATTCAGATAAAATTGTAGACAGATTTTACTGTAATTTAGATTTTCCTTTAACATTTCAATGTGTATATATTGCTTTCCTACACAACAAAAAATACAGAGCCAGTGTAACTATTCAAAACTTAAGGTGGCTAACTCTGAGGTCCAACAAGTGTAATATATATAGATGGAAAAAATGGTTAAGTGGTAACGGCATCATTTCATTGTCTGTTTCTCTACTTCTGGTTCTGCAGCAAGATGATCAACTTTCACCAATAAATTTTAGGAACAGTGATCAATATTCATTTCAATAAAAATATATTTAATAGGTGTGGAATGTTCTCATATGTAAAGAACGTCTGACAAATAGCATTTTTCTTTGAACTTTAAACTCAAAGTCTTGCTGAACAGGACCCATAAAATGCTCACACATAGTATGAAATAGTCTTTAATGCTTATAATTTACACATGTCTTTAACACAAAATGTTACTCCTACACAATAAAAACAAGTTAATGACTCACATGATCTTAATCTTAACTAACGAAGTAACAGCATGAAATCAGTGCATTTCTATTATGTTTTCATAAAGGTAATCTTAGAATTCTATTTGGTGTAGGTAAAAATGGAAGCTGGAAGGACGAATTTACTCCAGAGCTCAGCAGACGTGCAGATCAATGGATCCAGAGAAATTTGGAGCATACAGACCTACGATTCCCATAGCACAACAAGGAAGGAATTGGCTCTGGCATTTTTTGTAATGTCTATCATAATATATCAGGTACCAATCTGAGTTCTGAAAACAAGCTTTTTTATTTCAGAGAACACTAGTTACAATAAAGACTGTTTCCTTTGTGTGAGCACAAAAATGGACCTTCGGGATTCAAAAAGTCAGCAACTATTAATTTTTCAAAAAGTATTCTACTCTCCCGTGTAGTTATAAACAAATTTAAATAAAATAAGGGATCAACATTTATTGCACTTAAATAAATGATTTACTGTACTGAATTTGTACATGTGACATGTGTTGAGCTAGAAGGTGAAATAATGTAATATATTTTTGAAATTGGTGTATTTATTTCTGCAAAAACACACGATTCCTTTTTACCTTAAAATGTTTCACATCTGTAAATAGACAAGAATAATCTATTAATTAATAATTTTATTTAACTTGGTAGTCCATTAGAGAATATCCATGATTTCTGAAAGTCACCAGACATAACCTCAAATGTCTGTAATGTTGTCATGCTTGTAATTTGCAGTGTAACAATAAATTCTTCTTATAAATCTAGTTGGTACGCTTAAAATAATTTTCAATGCCATATTTTACATACAATTATAAACCAGAAATTGCTTTTAAGCAGTAAAGTAAATATTAGTTCTGCATACATTTCATATCCTATCTAAAACTGAGTTTATCAAAAGTTTCAGATTTCAATATTGTGTCAATATACAAAAATTTCGGAACATTACCTTGAATAGCACCACTCTTGCCTATCTTCATAAGTTGTACACTCAGTGTTGGTCTAGAAGATGATATGGAACTAACAAGATATGAAACATGAAACAGCACCACTTACTCAGGCTTCTTTGTGTCAATGTACAAATTATACTGTACATTTCAGTCTGTGACTGAATGTTGTCCAGTAGTGCTATCTGTGAAAAATAACATATTTTTTAGTCTGAATATTTCTGAAGGCACTAGGTAATAGAACTTTCCAGTATGGGAAGTTTTTTTCCCAAATGAGGTTCCAACACAAATCAGAATCTTAATGCTTATTACAATATTATTTTCAAACTGACAAGTGCCTAAAGAGTTGAACCTACTAGGTGGAACTTTCTGTTAATGGCTAATTTAAAGTCACAGCAAAAAATATTTGGGAACCATTATTCTAAGACTTACATAAGTTCTTTCCAGAAATCTTAAGAAACAAATTAAACATTTTAAATTTTGTTTCCATGTATAATGTAATATTATGTAAAACACACTATGGGCATCAATTGCTGCAATGTAATATTGCTTAAATTTATCTTTTAACCCATTGCAGTTACCAGTAAATGGCTTGCTGCTTAGTCTGGAATATTCTACATAAATGGTCATATAATCAGATGGCCAGTTCTGATAACAGGTAGAAGGCAGCAGAAAGGAACATGACCCATGGTGGTATAACTATAAATACCATGGTCAGTGACAATGTGAGCAAAATGAATAGGTGGCACCGTCCAGTTAAAGAATATGATTGTTGTTGAGCTGCAGAAGAGCATAATTTTCCAACATGTCCGGGAATGAATTGCTTGTAATGCTGTCCATATCTTTTATGTGTCAGTGCACTTTAGGACTATCCCGGTCATGTTCTAAATGTTCTCTGGGAGGCTCACTGCCCCAAAGGACACAGTTATGCTGATTAACATGCCCAGATATGTAAAATTTTGTCTCATCAGTGAAGATAATATGACTTAAGAAGTTATCATGTTCCAAAATTTGTGCACACGTGGGTCGCAAACTTCTATCAAAGCTATTTATCACGTGCTGCAAGTTTCTGGACTACCTATAATTTGTACGGATTAAGACATAGGCTCTTCCAAAGAATTCTGTAGACACTTGTTTGCGGCATCTGTAACTATGCACTTGCTCGGGAGATCAACTTCTTGTTCATCCCAAGAATCCACAATGGTTTATTCTTGCAGCACTTCCAAACACTGTTCTTGAATAAGACAAGGCGTTTCATTCTTCTTTGTGCCTGTTAAGTATTAATATGTGTTCTCTTGTCATGGATGTTATCAGATGGTATCATGCCCT
>NW_019060322.1:236437-252961 GCF_000696155.1 Zootermopsis nevadensis | reverse complement strand
AAGAGAGTGGCATATTTTAAGAAACTGTACTGTAATTTGCCTAAAAGATGCATTAGCACACAGCAAACCTACATGGTCTCTGAATGTGAAGTGATAGGTTGTTCGACTGTTGATTCAGTTTCAGTCATAGATTATATAGCATCAAACAGAATGAAAAGATTATTATGAATGAGACAGTCATGTACTCTTTGACTACTACCTTGTGATATGTTTGAACAGATAGAGGAAAACCATTAAGAATCACAGGTACCTTCTCATATAGTTCTAGGTTATGCTGCTATCATTTACTCTGTGAGAAGCACATATATAACCATTTTATGACAATGTACAATAAATAATATTATCAATGGTTTCTTTGATTCTATGAATAAAAGAAGAAATTGTCAGAGTTCTTTATTGAGTCATACAATTATCTCACACTTCTTATTGTTTAGTATTCATGGTAAATTCATTTAATTTGTAGATGGAAAATCAAACTGATGTTATTGTTTGAGCTAATGTGATTCCATGCCAACTTTCTGTATCATTGTGGTTATGTTTGACATTAAAGAATAAGGCCAGTGTTTGATGATATCCAGCTCAGGTAGCTGGTTACCCTGGTGAAAGCAGCAGGGTAACCCCTCTGGCAACCTGCTGAAGAACCAAATGACACAATGCCAACCTGGGTGTAGCGACCATCACTCTCCAGATATGTAAGTGCACCACCACTGTCTCCCTGCAACACAAAACAAATTCAGTGCTGATGTGTGAAAACTTCTATTTGATGTTAGAGTTGCCAATGCAGAGGCCCTTTTTGTGATTACTTAGATATTACAGGCGGGTGGTAACCGTATTTAAAGTTTTGGTTAAAAGTATTGGACCTCTTTTTGTGAATATTTAATTATAGAAATGGAAATAAGAATCATTTTATAGGTTTTATATCAATATGGTATGCAGGCAGCCATCATCATCTACTGACATTTTTATCGGGATGGGCTATAGTTTGACAATTTCTCCTCAATTCTTGCCTGTTCTATTTGCAACTTCCAATATTTATTGTAAGTATTAAATTTCTGTTTCACTTATTGACAATTACAAAGAATAGGTGACTCAAATTTAAACAACTGATTATTGTGTTTGGAAGCCACAAAACACTAAGCATTTATATTTACTTTTGTACGTTTGTATATAGGTTACAGAATGGTAGATGGTAGTTATCTTATGATTTTCATCATTAAATCCAGTTTCCATTAACAAAGGCCAGCTATAACTCAAAATTGGTGTCTTCATTTTGGACTTAAGAAAACTACATATAGTTAAAACACTTACATTGCAGGTGCTCTGGCCATTGGGGGTTGAAACACAGATCTTTGTGGCAGTGATGATATTACCATAAGTGTTTGCACACACTGTGTTGGTGATGACTGTCAAGTCCACATAGTTAAGTGTGGTGCTAATACTGTTAGAACCTGAAAAATGTAACAGTTATTAACAATATAAGATTTGAATTACAATAAATACTACATGATTTTGCATTTATCAAGAGAAACCAGGAAAGTAATTTGAGATATTTGAGACTTATATAGAATATTATGTATTGTTGGCGCAGTGGCCACGCGGTCTGAGGCATGGACCTCGTGCGCCTGGCCGCTGTGACTGTGGGTTCGAGTCCCACTCAAGGCATGGATGTCTGTCCGCGTCTTTCTGTATTTGTATAGGTAGAAGCCTTGCAGATAGGGCTGATCACTCATGCAAGGAATTCTACCAATGTCCAAAAAGTAGATCAATCATAAACCTCCAAGAGAGGTAAAAACGCAGATTGCAAATGTGGAACAAATGCGAACGAAAAAAAGAAAAATAGAATATTATTTATGAAGCTAATAATTTTGCAAAGCAATATAACAACATTATGAAAAAATCAGTAATAAAATAACGTATTTACTAAATGTATATTAAGTGACCTTTCTTTGCAGTTTATGTGCTGATGAAATTTCAATTATAAAAGCATTTCTGGTCAAGAAATTAGACTGCAACAAATCCTATAATGTGATGTTTGTTAGGTTATTTCTATTCATTTTGCTACACATAATTAATGTTTAAACCACTTATAATGCTGAACAATTTATATAATTAATAAATATGCATAATTTGGATACATTTATAATGACTGAGAATTTTTTCTGCAGCCATAAGTTCTTCCTGTTTGTAATGATCCACATACATTTTTAAAATTAAATACTGAAATAATAAAATGCTATACTAACTGTCAGAAGTTTTGCCCCATCCACTGACACGCGTACTTTCACCAGCAAGGTCTGAATTCAAATTGCGAAGTCTCACAGGGCTGATGTATGCTGAAATATTAAAGGATTCATTTTTTCTCAGAGAATCAAAAATAAGTGTTAAATGTATATTAATATAAATAATATTTCATATACACAGAAGTCTCCAGGGTAATTCAGTCTTTAACTTCCTTGTCATGTCCACTGCTGCAAATTAAACTGTGCCAGAATTTCCAAGCTATATTATAAAAACTGAATAACACTCAATTAAAATCATCCATTAAATTAAGTTATCTTAAACAAAAAACACCAGGTTTTTGAAGTCCATAGTTCTAATATCTTTAATAATGTTATTCTCCTATAGCAGTAAGTTTATCTTAAATCCAGATGAGTTCAAATACCCTGCCTTTCTCCTACCATGTTATATTCTAGAATGTTGCAGTTTTAACTAAGATGATTACTGAGAGTTAATGATAGTGGTAACACCACGATAAATGCAAGACAGATGAATTAAATTTCTAGGGAAGGCCCCAGCTTTAGATATGGTTTCTAACAAAGGAATCTTTCTGTTGTATTTATTATGTAGAAAAACACTCACTGCTGAGGCTAACAGCTGCGGTAAGCCGGATGACTGCAATGTCATTGTTGATGGTGTTTTCATTGTAGCTGCCATGGACAATGCTGTTTCTTGAATTGACTACCACTGCGCCACTCTCAATACTATCAACTCGATTAGCTCCCAGTCTCAGTTCGTATGTGCTTCCACTGAAACAATTATATATTGCCAACATCACAGTAATTAAAGTTATAAACTACAGGGCTAGTGTTCAATCCCCAAAGAATTTTTCCTCTAGCCTCTGCGTCAAAACCAGCCCTGGGGTCTACACAGCCTCCTACGCCTCCTATGGGGGTAAAGCACGGTCAGGGCATGATGCTGACCATTCACCCCATCTAGTGCAAGGGTCAAGAATGAGTAGGAGCTATATCTCCACTCCCCCCAAGCGCCTATATGGCATGTAGCAGGACTGCTGTTCTTTAACTTTACTTTCAAAAATAGAAATGGGACATAATTCAAAAGACAAAGCACCCAAAAACCCATATTTACAAAAACTATTTTTGCTGTTTTGCATCTAGCATCCACTAGAACGGTAATGTATATCTTAGAAACACCACATATATTAATCTTTTATATATATTTTGTGTGATGAGGAATTTTTAAAAAGTGGAAAGAACACATCTATATATTATATAGTAGTTTGTGTGGATAATCTTAAAAATTTAAATAAAACAAAAATAATAAAATATTCAAGTGCTTCAGAGTTGTTGCTGGCATAAGTTATTTTGTTATTTCTAGTAATTTCTATTTATATTTTACATGTGCATGTTTCCATATTCTATTTTAATATAGAAAAATATGTGAATAAAAGAATATTACTGTCTATACTTACGCACAATGTGCAGCAGTTAGGACCCATAGTTCATCAATGAGAGAACCACCACAAAAATAAGCATCATCAATTATGAGGGCAACTTGCCACGGAAACTGACCACGACTTGCGGTACTACCTCCAGTGATACGGTGTTTATCATCCAGAGGCACATGGACCTTTCCGGCAAAGTCTGCATGAAAAATAAGACATTTTAATATTTCAATGGAAATCAGTATGTGAGGGTAATCATTAAAATATGTGACATTGAGACAATCCATATGAGCAACTGATTGTCTTCTTAGATAAAGAAAAAATGTTAAGTAACTCATTACCTGGTTGTGGTTTGGTGCCCTTCTTGTAACCGGTGTTATTTTCAGGGCTTGATGTCTGTGCTGCCATAATTTCACGCCATTCTTGTGCTGTGTATTTTGGGTTAACAGGCATCACAATATCACGGGTTTTCAAGTGCCCCAGGTTGGCCTCAGCCTGCTCAAGCAACACAGATGTGATTATTTGTTTATCTGCACTACAATCTCAACAAATTTCATCTTTCATCAGACGCTGAGCACAACGAATTAGTAACTTTTTTAATAGATAATGAGAATTATGAATTGATAATGCTTTTGAATTTTAAAGTATGAACTGACAACAACTTTTTGGATAATAAGTGATTTAAATGTGGTCCATACTGTAATATCCCTTAAACCTTTAGTATACACTTGAACATTTTCTGCCATCTACAACTAGGTCTCCCAAGCTATCTCTTTAATTCATCCATTCCAACTAAAATATTGTGCTCATCTCATCGTCATTGAGTTTATCACCCTAAAAATGGTTACCCGTAACTTAACTGTACAAAACTACAAGAAATCAGTAATTTGTGTTTGATTATTGAAAGATTTCATTCATCTAGTAATTCTCAAATTATGAGTTTTGCCTCTTGTCATTCATATAGCCTATATAATAATCCATTATTTGTTTAGAAAGGCTAAGTATAACAATAAATATCTCAGTAAATTTAGTACATCTCAGTGTCAAAATATTAGTTTGTAGCCTCACTGTAACTACATGAAGCAGGAGTGCTAACCACTGCACCACAATGCTGAGATAGGAAATATAAATTATAAAGAGAGGTATTTAAATGCACTTAAAAACAAAGATATCAGATACACTGTTGAATGGAATTGCTGGATACTGATCCAAAGTATATAATGAACATATGAAGCTGTCATCAAAGGAAGATAAAAATTATTGTTTCAAACTGATCATAACTTACCAAAAGGCCAAGTGTTGCCAGGAAAGCCACAGCTAGGAATGCCTTCATTGCTGTCCACAGAAGAAACGAAGAATACTGTATTAAACCTGATATTCCAATTTATACCAAAAATCTGTTACTGTAATCACAAAAATCTAATATAAAAAAAAGCACTTAAGATATACCTGACATTGATTCATCATGTCTTGCCATTGCTGTAATCTGTAAATGATAATAGCATTATAGTACAGTAGGTTAAAGATTTATTTTAAATAGACATAATCTTTAACTATATATACTCTTGGTTTGAGATACTGATAACGTTAAATGATACCTACTTCAACAAAGGAGATCACAGGTCAGCATGGGAAATACCACTGTAAAGTGACTTTCACTTCGCAAAATTCCAAGTGGTATGTCACATGATGAAGCATGAAATTAAAGTGTCCTAAAAATAAAACAAGATCACCCTTAACAGTATTTGGTGAAGACTACAAGTGATGAGGCTCTTCTTTAAATAATTTTCTTCAGCATCCACTTTCTGACGTCCATGTTCCTTTTTCTCAGCATCCTGTTTTTAAACACTGTCATCCTCTCTTCTTCCCTTAACGTGAGATGGTCTTCATCCTGAGCCAGATGAATCTGTTTTTAGATAAGAATGGAAATAGTAAATTAAAATGAGGCTACAACCACCATCTCATGCATTATTCACAATCACACCATCACTTTTAGTAAACCATTGTAGTTGACATGGAACCATTAAATAAGCCAATAATGAAAGATATTAAACCCTTTAACACTGAACCTCACCTAAATAATTTTTCAGAATTCAGTCTGTGCTCCAGAGAAAACACAACACTTTTACTTTACATAGATCATCTGGTTAATGCTATTTAAGGAAGTAATAGCTGTTTACACTGAAATCATTTGAAATCAACAAATACAAAAGGCAGAGTTATTGAATGTTAAAACAAGTGGAACATATAGTTATCATTAGGCTTTAAATGGTTAGTGTGGACAAAACATGGAGAACAGACAAGTGCATCATTCTTCAACCGGTTGCTTTTGTTAGGTATAAATATTCAGTATGATGACTGATTTCTAAGAGTACATATTCTTAGTTCAGCTAGCCAATGCATCAACTTCAGAAGAAGAAAAATGTTAAAAATAAACTGAAGTTTCATTTTTAAATAGATGAATGTTTCACTAATCCTACAAAGATTATAAGCAGAGCTGAAAAAGGGCACAGATGCAGGAAGGTACTGTCTGCTTGATTTCATAGCACTTTTTAATAAAGTTATTTTAAAAGTCTGTAGTCAACTATTATTCCGAAGACTGTGGAATTATATTAATGATAGAAAACTGATGGAATCAGAAAAACCTGTACCACTGCCATTTTATCTATCACAAATCCACATGGTCTGCCCTGGAAGTAAATATGATATGTCTTGGTCATTTCGCTGGTATGGAGCATCTAACTAGTTCTGAAAAGCAATTTCCACCCATTTAGAAGTACTGTTTCAGATCTGGCCATACTCTGTTTTGGTATTCTTTTGTTATTCTTTGATACATTGTTTCCAGTTAGTTCGGTAATACTGTATATATATCATGGTCTCTGGTAGGAGAATATGAAGATTTGAAACTGCTTATCCCAAATGAACACTTCGATAAACTTTCGGTTTCTATAGTCAGGAAATTTCTTGACAAGTCACTATTAATAATATAAATTAATCAACACAATGGACAAAGTTAAAAGGAGTTTTTCAATTCTACTCTAAACATTTCCTTAACATAAGGGATCATATAAAATAGGAAACAAATAATAGTTTTGCATATTTTAATCGAAATATTTTTAGGTAGCAGACAGAAGGAAAAAAATTCTGAACTGCATGGTAGCAAGCATTCCCTAAATTGTGGGTCTCCTCTTAACTTCCTCATGAATGCAATTTTGGTTTGGTACTATCATTCCCAAATATTTTAACTTTACCACATTTTTAGGTGATTTAATAGCTGCAGTCAAATAAAAAGTTTAAAAATAATATACCCAGTTATATCTAGAAGTGTCCATGATCACATTAGCTCAGCCCTGTGGAGGAGAGATTGCATTTTCTAAAGACAAATAAAAATTCTTAAGAATTTTTTTTTGTGACACTAAAACAGGAGAAAATCAGGTCTCCAAACTGTGACTTTTTCCATATTAAGGCAATTCTACAACAACAAATTGAAGGCAGAATACTTCATCTGTGATAACTACGAACTGAACATCAAAGACAGGAAGAAGGCTAGAGATTTTCCTGTAAGCATAGTACATGCATTACTTCTTACAGCAGAACAAATGTAGCCAGGAGGTCAGTAAAATAATGAAGTAAATACACAATGATACAGTTTATTGTCATTAGAAATGTTATTGGTTAAATGGGATAGACATTCACAAATTGACATCTTCTTTCTACAGCTATTGCTTCCTTGTGACCTAGAGTCTACACTTGTCTAACCCAATGCCTTGGCCATATTTTATCCATTAAATTATATATAATAAGTACATATGTTGTGAAAGGACAAGAGATTACACATATAAGAACTTTATTTGGTGATTATATACATATTTATCACTGTTTTTTTTTTCATGCCAGGACCAATTTGTATTCCTTTCATATCACCAGGTGTACAAATTTATATCAATTAACGAATATGGATATCAGTGTTTTCCTCAATCCAGTCCAGGTAACTGGTGACTCTGGTGAAAGCAACAGGGTATCCCAACTCGCAACCACCGATGTGACCAAAAGAAACGACGCCAATCTCAGTATAACGGCCATCATCTTCCTGGAATACTAGTGGCCCACCACTGTCACCCTGGAGAAAAATACAGAAATAAGAGAACAAGACACAATTACTGGGTACACGGTTCCTTTATTGCCTACCATTAGATTCATTTCAATAATTAAAAGGCAAAGCTATTCCTATTACTACACACAATGCCATGAATATATATAGGGGTATGTAAAGTTACAGTCTCACACATATTAAACTTGGCCCTTGATTTAGGTGAGTGGTTAATAACTACCTACACTACATTTCTTGCTTAAAATACTGCTGCTGCCACCACCAGTGTACATACATATTTATTCTTGTGTGTCTGAAATTTAGGACAGACTGGGACAGCATAAATATAATTCTGCTGTGCATGTGAGAATTCTTTCCATGCACAACATTAAATAAACCATGCCAGCATTACAATTCAGATCATAATTAATAATCTCAATGTCATTTAAACTCAAAATCACATGCAGTTGTTTGCATAAAATTAAGGAGAACCAGTTTGGTTCTGGTGAATTGCTTACATTGCAAGGGCTTTTATAATCAATTGTTGAGACACATATCTTGGCGTCAGTTATAATATCAAAAGTTGTCGCACATAGATCGTTACTTATAACTGATAAATCCACATACTGAAGTGTGCTGGAAATATCTGGAGATGCTGCAAAAGACATAAACAAAATGTATTTAATATTCTACAAAAAGTCAAGAGTTAATTATTTACTACAGAGTAACAATCACATACTACAGTACAGAAATGACAATAGAAACAGGTCCATCCCCATGTAACTTTCCCTCTCAACCTCCCTCATGAAACCAGAGTCAAGGTCACCCTCGTTGCTAGGCCATGGTACAAATAATCACTTGTTAGTTGGTAATCAATCACATGATCAAGGCAGTCCCTATTTTTAAGAATAATGAAGTTTAACCATCGTGTTCACTATAATCCTACCATATCCTAAACTAATAAAATTAAGCTCACATAATACTCTTCTAAGTTTTCTTTAAATATTATCTTCCAAATAATGTCAAAGGTTCCCTAGAGACCTCCTTCCTCTTCATCCAAATTATATTATTTCTGTCTCGTAATGCATTCTATATGCTCTATCCATCACACCCTTCTAGATTTAATCATCCCAACAATATTATGTACTGAACAGAAATTATTAAAGCTCATCAGGTGCTACAATACACTCACGATCAGAAATCTTGCCCCATCCGCTGCATTGGACTTTCTCATTGAGAAAGGTTAGCTTTGCTTGAGAGCGAGTGGGCAGTCTCACTGGGATGATGTAAACTGAAACATTTCATAAATTGGTTCAAAATTACGCATTAAACCAAAATTATGTTAGGTATTGAGAACTGTGTGCAATATATTTAAATTTAAATGATGTTGGAACTTGCTGTACTCCCATTTTCTTCTGGTTGATAATAATAATATTAATAAATACTTATTTTTTTATATTAATGGCAGCTTTCAAGATTCAGCTCTGAACCGTTACAATATTATCTTTTATTGTACAGGAACAGAAGATTCAATACTTGTATTACAGGGTTCTAGACAGTAATTAAACTTCAGGATTAATGGTATGTTACTGTGAAGCATGGTACCAGCATCTTGCATTCCAACATCTGTACCATCAGGGTCTACTTACGGGTGAAATCTACAGGTTGTGGCAACCTGATTACAGCAATATCATTGTCGATTGTGGACTGATTGTATTCGCTGTGCACGAAACTAGTACGTGATGAGAGAAACTGTGAACCCCTCTCTGTAATATCCACACGGTTAGCTCCAAGTGCCACATCAAATGAAGCAAAATTGAAACTAAAATATCAATATAACATAATTTATAATAAACCATTTCGGAAGTAGGGAATTACTTTTAATTAAACCTTTCGTGGGGCTACTTTGAAAGTTATTGTCTTTCTGATCCTCTTTTGTGATGACAATATACATTCTCTATATGAAATATGTGAAAATAAAAATTGACAAAAAGCCATGTTATTATGAATATGCATATGAACATTATCACGGGAAGGATTAATTTCCTTTACCATTAGATTATATTTTTTCAGATCTAGGGTTATAACAAATATTTATGTAGGCCATTATCTCACCAATACCAACAGTAAAAGTTTTATAAACAACATAAATGAATGGACAAACATAAATTTCTGATTATTTTTTCATTTTAAGTACTTCACGAAAAAAGATGTCTGTCTTCTGGGTTGAAGTGCTGTGTTGTCTGGTAGAAGTTTACCAACGTTTTAGATGTCCTTGCCGCCTCTATCATCAGGGCAACGAGCGAATATATCTAAAACATTGTTAAATTTCTACCAAACTACATGGTGCTACAACCCATAAGACAGCCATCTTTGTACTCACTGCTGCAAAAATCTAAAATCCTATTTTATGTAAAAAAGTGTTAAGAACATTCGATACTGTATTCATTCGGAACATAAAGAAAATAACTTCCAATGTAGAAAGAAACTGTGACAACAGAAATAAAAGACATGAAAAATATGAAACATCTTAAATAATAGAAAAATCTCAAAATGCATTTATATCCTTTAAAACTGTGATTACCAACTTTATCAATAACTGGATCCAAGAGCAAATTATTTTAAACAGTAGCACACAGAAAAAAATAAACTGTGTGAGTAATTTTCAGGGATCCTGCAGGACCTGTTGGGCAGTGAGGTACTCACGTGCAATGTGCAGCAGTGAGGACCCACTTATCAGATATGAGAGAACCACCACAGAAATAGGCTTCGTCAATTATAAGATAGACCTGCCATGGGAACTGGCTGCGGCTTGCAGTGTAACCATTGGTAATGCGACCTGCGTCTGGCACATAAACTTTCTCAGAAAAATCTGCTGAAAACACAAACTTATTTCAACATATCCTGTACAAAACTAAGGCACATTTCACAAAAGTATTTATTCTATTGAAAATCAGAGAACAGGAACTTAACTTCTCTCCAATTATGAGACTTTGGTGGATTTATTGATGGATTGATTAATAGATTTGTAGTTGGCACAGTTGCATTCATTATATGTGACTGCTAACACATGAAAAAATTCAAATCAAGATTTTATCTATACTTCAAACTAACAGCGTAATTTTCATCACACCAGATGTAATTGCAATTCCTCTATGATTAACGTACATTTATTGCATTTAATAGAGATAATTCTTTCACATTAGACGGGTGTCTCCATGACAGTCTGCAGACACTTGTTCTGGTGGTAAACAAAATAAACCTGAGGATAAGATTAAAGAATATTTGGCAAGGGAATTTGGTATATAAAACTGCATACATTCCATTCAGTCTAGCTGTGACTGTGGGTTACACCACATATAAAGGGACTCGGAAATAAAAGTAAATATGCCAGTATCTATTATCAAGCTGTGCGTACCATATCAAAAACTTTAGTCCAGTCAATGTTTCAAGGACTCGCTACTTACGCTTCCGATATCCAACTTAAAAACTAAAACTCAAATGTAATGAATGTTATTAGGCCTGTATATCTGGGTGAGCATTATCTGCCAGGAAGTCTGTTTTTAACTTACACTGGGCTACGCGAAAATGAAAGTTGGCGACAAGTTGTCACTTCTGGAACCCACACCATTATTCAGTCTTTGAGTTGGAGCAAACACCCCTCCCCGTGCTCGATTTGTCACTTCTGGAACCCACACCATTATGCAGTCTTTGAGTTGGAGCAAACATCCCTCCCCGTGCTCGAAGCTTTGCCATCAAGTATCAGTTTTACCATACCAATGAGCACATAATAAACAAAACAGAAACAACAATTGGGAATAAATGAATTATCAGCAATTAATTCACTGTTTAGTTATTGCATTCCGGACCTTCTAGCGATATGAAGTTACTTGAGCGCGCACACGCTAGCCAAACTGACAGCAGAGCGAACTGTTCCAACAGATGGAGTGCTTCCTAATGCTGATGGAATATTTTAAAACGTGAAAAACAAAATAAAGCTCGCAAAGTGTAGAATAATTTTTGAAAACATCGATCCATTTAATTTAGTCATAAAATTAAAGTGGTCTGTAGACATTTAATTATTTTTGTATTTAAAATTTCTGAACGCGTAACAAATATAGTCCTCATCCCTGTGAGATATGTCAAAGTCAAATGATAACATTCCAGGCCTTATCATTGTTAACACTGTAACTCATACAAAAAAGGAACAAAGTCATTTTACAAAACATGAAATAAATCTGGGAACTTTCTTCAATAAATGAAGTTCCAAATATCCCAACACTGACAAGTGCACACCACAACGTAACCCGATGAGAATATCTGGATTTTGTATGGACAGGTAAAAACAATCTATTTTTCACATAACCGTATAAACGAAAATGTAATTCATCAGAAAATCATAATCTGTTAAAAATATCTTTGCTTCATCACGAAGGAAGTCTGACGACTCGTTGCAAAACAGAAAAAAGCCAGTTAATTGTTGAGATAACTAACTATTTTGTAAGCTTGTGCTGATAAGTCAAATCGGATTTTCTTCATCGTGCTTTAGCTCAGATTCATTTGTTCTGAAAGATGTCGCAAATCTTAGAACTGCTCAATAATGTTTGGCCTCACATCTGGCGACCAGTACTACCTCACCGCTGAGCAGGTAGGCTCATCAACATTACTTTTTGTTGGTGCTTTGCGTGAACTTGTCTGCGGTCTAAACAGATACTTCCTACTTTCGTAGCTCTCTTTCACAACAAAACTTTGCTGTACATTGTGGGTTTCCATGATGTTTCAAGTTAAAATGGCGCCGTTCCAATACGACCAATACAAAATAAAAATATGTATCTGGCGTCCTAAATTTTAAGTTTCTGGACTTCATCGGTACCAATACAAACTAAAATTGTTTGATCAATAAAAAGAATCACAGAAGAACAATAATGATGATGTGTATGATGACATTTTCACGGCAATGCGAATATATACTTGGTGGTCTTCTGGCCTGATGAGTATTTTGAACGCCACCGTTTTGGAGAAAGATAAAAGTTAATATATTCAGGACAATATGGAGACGGTATGATTAGCCAAGTATTTCAAACTAAACCAGCAGTCTCCGGAAGTTCGAAGCAAAAGTGTGGACATGTAAACACAGCATTACCTGTTTGGGCTTTTGTGACGTTCTTAGGTGCAGGGAAAAGTACAGTGCTTGATTTTTGTGCCTTGTGTGCTGGGTTCGCAGACATCACGACATTGAGGGGTCGGATGCCTTCCAGTCCGGCCTGAGCCTGTTAAAGTGACAGTAAGTCATTTGGAAGAAAACAAAATCACTGAATTCTGTAAAAAGCAACATGTTTCGTTTTCAGAATCTACACTCGTTTAAAAGAATTAATTCTCTTTTAGAACTTCCCCTTGATACCACAAACGTCTACGCACATTAAATTTCAATCATCACCAAGGGTTTGACTGTTTTATGCGTCTTTTAAACAAAAACATGGGAGCTAATTTTCCTCCTACTAGAAGTTCTCATTCTTGGAAGTACTGAACGGATATTTATTAAGTTTGATATTAGGGCAGATCAACACTACAACCGGTCGGGTAAACTTTGTTGCTTTATATGGGTCCAATATAACCAGAATTGCATTAGCAGTTCGGGTTGGAACGTTGGACCGGAATAATCTGGCACAGGATACGGATTAGTGTTGAGTTCTTGTGATTCTTCGTGTTCCATAACAGCCGGAGTATATTTTGACTAGCGGAGCGCACTGTTAGCTTTTCAAAAATGACTCTGCTCTATGAAGTTATTTACTTAGATAAATTTCAGATTTTCGCTTAACTGATATCTTACCAGGAAGCCGAAAGGTGCCAGGAAGAAGAGAATTGCGAATCCTTTCATTGCTGCACTCCCGCGTTCCTCATAGGACCAATCAATATCCAAAAGTAGTTTCATTACAAGACATAAGCTTAATTAACTCAGATAAACTTATCTATAATTTCATTGTATTTCAAGGCAAAATGACTAACAAAACACAACATGCGAAGAATTAGTTTAAGCTTAACAGTGGGATAAACAAGTCAATAAAAAACTTGTAGTATCTTTATAACGGTGGCAGGGATCGACAAACCTCTCAATATCGTGGGCCACATTCACGTCTTTGTCGAGCGTAACAGAAAAGTAAATAAAACTGTATTTCTTTTAACTTAAAAAATATAGCTAAAGTTCTTCATGCAGCTAAGTTCATAGTAAATATGTTGTTTTTAGCTTTCAAACACTTTTTTTATTTAAAGTTATTGTTAGTTTTACTATACTTCAGTTATTAACATCGCCCTGGGACTTCGTCGCACGTCTCGGAAATGCCATTAACATTAATTAATGCTTTTCTTCAAACTATGCAGATGCATTGGTGTCTTTGCTGGACAGACATCTGACATAAATAATAGCAACTAATGGAAGATAGTTCAAAGTCGCATATGTGCAAATACATGGTAGTTACAAATTATTGAAATTAGGACGACATCCGTACGCTTACATCACTCCAGGTTTCGGGCTTAAAG
Organism: Zootermopsis nevadensis; assembly: GCF_000696155.1. Next base: position 238,652 of record NW_019060322.1, on the reverse strand, counting down.
AATGTTTAAGCGCCTGATTTTTATTGTACAGAGTGTTATTATTTATTTAGTGTTCTGTCTGACGTCAGGTCCATATGAACAGGATCCTTCCATCCTTTTCTCGGACTGGGACCTGTTCATAAACGTTCTTGGCAGATGATCCAGAAGTGGTTTGCCATTGCCTTCTTCTGTGTGAGTGTGAATGGAGTAATTGTTGGGATGCCACGGAGAAACCGGGGAAGCCCGCGGAGGAAAACTCCGTGTTGCCTAGACCACGGCCTTGTCCAACACAAGTTATAAATTCGAGCACCGCCGGGAATCTCGGGAGTTCTCATTACTAAATTTGCGAGATAAGATATTTTTTTAAACCGACAGCACGAGACGAGAATTCACTTTTCAGTAAGAGATACATCATCGTCAATATTAACAACATTTCATCGTAACATTGATACACAAAATTAGACTTCTCCTGGTAGGAAGAGACGACCAAATTGATCACGTATTGAGAGATACGAGCCGACAATTAAATATATGTATTTGTTAAGTATAAGTATGTTTGATCTTTTAGATTAGGCGACTGTAATATTAACACTGACAGGAAATTAGAATTGTTACTGAAAAGTTGAAAACGCAGACTATAAACCGCCAAGTGTTAACTTCAGGTAGAACTGCTCCGGGCAAGATGCAAAACACAATGTTCTGAGATCCAAATCTTCGTTGTATTTGGGATGAAAAGGAATTTCTGCAGCAGTGAAAGGAAGTTTTTACATAAAACGGTCAACAAAACTGTAGCAATTATAAGGGAAAATCGCCCTTATAAACCTCTTACACAATTATATTTAATATTCTTCTGAAGACGTTAACTCCGTACGTAGATGAAACTGCTGGGACTCATCAGTGTATATATCGAAGTAAAAAAATTGTATGTGTCAGATAAAGAGGGAAAAATGCGAATAAAATGGGGCAGTACACCAGAAAGTTTGTTATTCAGTTAGAAATATTGTATGTCTACAAGGCTCACATTTTCACACAAACGTGTGCAGGCATATTTTATAAATATTTCGTGTAATGTGACTGTTTCCGTTATCTTCTAGGCATGTTGTTATTTATTTTCAAGGCTCCTTACAGAATTATGTACACTACTTCAGTAGAACGGGGCTTTCCATTTGTAAGATAACGTCCCAGTCTGGATTAAATGGTTGACTGATTAATGGATTTAGAGTCGACTTAGCCTTACGTAGTTAATTTCGACTGTCATTACAGTTAAGAAATTAAACTAAGCGAAATTTTGGGTAGTCACGGTGATGAGTATGAAGATGGCTGTTTTCTGAAATGTTAATCTACCAGACTACACGGAGCATCTCAACCAAATCTTCAAAATTTTCTTAACTAAAATTTTAGTACTATTTCTTCTACAACAGATGTAATGTAATGCATCTTACTGGATAATACGTAGTGAACATTTATGTTAATAAGCTGGTAATAATTATTTTGCCGTGGTCGTCAGACCACCATTTGCAGAAACGGATACTCCACCTACTGAATTACGTCTTATTCGTTGCTGTAATGTGGGGAATTTCCTCAGCCCTTAAGGGGTAATTCCTAGGACCGATCAACAGTGGGGAAAATCCGGAAAATATTTTTGCGGAAAACACATTCCTTTGTTGTCTGATCGAGGTAAACAAGAATTATCAACAGAATTGTGCCTATATCAAATGGGACCCGTCTCTGTACCTACTTAATCTTACGTACTTGCAGCAGTCTCTCCTATGAGAATTCCCCCTTAAAGATTATCTATATAAATAACAAAACAAAGGTCAAGGTACAGTTAACTTGAACCAGAGATTACATCAGTCTTGAAGTATGATAAAGTTAAGTTTATCTTTAGCTGTCGTACTTTTAACTGCACTTGGACCGGCAACACTTGCCAACAGGTACTCATGACCTTAGCTTCTGATAACACACTTATTCTTGTTCTTCTAGTCACATAGTTAGGCCAATAAAAGACCTGTTTCGGCCCATAACAATAACAGATTTTAATGGTCGTCTTCGAACGGTAACTAATCATTAACTATTGTGCGTGACTAAAGTTTCTATTTTTCAAAGATAATCTAGCTAGTTATGCTTGTATTGTCATATTTTATTTCTGATAGGGGCCTTGTAATCCTGGGGTCTCGGGTTCGAACTTGTGTTGTGCAAGGCCGTGGTCTAGGCAACACGGAGTTTTCCTCCGGGG
>NW_019060322.1:220881-236207 GCF_000696155.1 Zootermopsis nevadensis | reverse complement strand
TCACACACAGAAGAAGGCAATTGCAAACCACTTCTGGATCATCTGCCAAGAACGTATATGAACAGGTCCCAGTCCGAGAAAAGGATGGAAGGATCCTGTTCATATGGACCTGTCGTCAGACAGAACACTAAATAAAAAATAGGGGCCACACCGAGTTCTAATATATCTTCATTTATTATATGGTGTAATAAGATTTCACATCCAATTGAAAGTGATGGGATGGCTAAAATATAACATCAATTGGGATTGTCTTTGAATTACATATGGCTTCGTAACATGGTTCAGAGATCCAAAAAATGAGCAAAATTAATTAATTTATGTTGTTATCTCCGTATAAAATACTACTTCCCTAACATACAAATGTATTTACCTGTTCCTATACACTAATGTCTACTGCAGTTTTGGTTTTAATTGTACCCTGTCCTTTAAATACCATTCATTACCTTAGACTTTAACGCAGATATTTCCATTTTAAAATGTTCTATTGTGTTTATTTATTTGCAGTATATTTTAAGACGCTTTTTCAGTATTCCAGGCTATATAGCGTTCAAATAAAGCAGATGAGGAAACAGTTTTAGAGCGAAACTTTCGTTTACCACAAACGACCACGTGAAATGTGGGTATGTGAATCACATGATGTAGGCCGAGGGCTGCACTGTATAATTTTTCTGTATCTCAGATGTGACGAAAAAATTGCTGATGGCTGTTTGTTTCCACTTTCTTAACTAACAGTCGCTTTACAATGATCTTACTTTATCACTTCGATAAAAATAAACAAGAAGCAATCGAAATAACTTTACCAGGAACTAGTGCCTCTATAATACGTCAAGACATTTTCTACTACCAATCTTATCTCAGAATTTATTTATGTACGGTACGTAGATCCAACACAAACATCTTTAAAAAAATCCTTAAGGGACAGAGACCAACTGGGATATCTAAGCGCAGTTTCCGAGGTAATTAAAAAAAGGGGTTTTATGCTGCGTCAGCTAGCAGCTCGAAAACAGCTGAATCACTTTATGAAAACGTACATTGGAGATCCACGCTCGTATGATTCGCTTGTTGAAGATGTCTTTAAGAAAGCGTCAGAAGTTATCATTCACTAATTGGATATGTAATAAGATATAGAACATGAAAGAATTGTTACGCTGTGCGTACATTTCCTAACCTAACTTTAAGAACTAAAGATTTATTACCAGGATATCGAGAGTTGCCAGGAACGTCAGAGCCAAGAATGCCCTCATTGTTGCCATACTAGAAGAAATGCACGGAGTACACTTCAAATGCCACTTTATATATAACAAATTTCTTCCACTAAAATTAAAAATATTACTTCAGATAAACGTGGCCTTGTTCCAATTTCTGTCATTGCAACTTTCATATTTAATCAGGGCAGCAAGTGGGTACAAAAATTTTAATAACATAGTCTTCAGCAGTAGAAGAAAACTATTTTACTTTTGACATTGCTGATAACCGTGACAATTATCAACTGTTCAAACATAAGTGACTGAGTAATCACATTTTGTATAGACATACTTAGCTAATTTGCTAGTACATTTCCTACAACGTGAATTGGATTTCATTCAAGTTTATATATTTTTCTGTTTTATTTTGGCGATTATAATAGCTTGTGGGATTTGAGGATTTCACGGCGGTGGGTCTGAAGATGGCTGTGTTCTGGGTTGTTGCGCCGTGTAGTCTGGTAGAAGTTTACCGACGTTTCAGAGGTCCTTGCTGCCTCCATCATCAGGGCGAAGAGTTACTCACTATACATTACATTCTTGTTATGTAAGGTGTTTTGTCCTCACGTACTTTCGTCCTTGACAGATACAAATATCGTCGAGAGAGTTCTGTTTGCAGCCATAACCAAAATCAAAATTATCTTCACAGACAAGACTTTGATCAAAAGGTTGACTTATCGGTGATGTAATATTTATTTAGACGGAGCGTTCTTCAAGTTACATGAGTGCTTCGCATTAGAAGTAGATAAAATACCAAAGTGCTCGAGTAGCTTCTGCGCCGATAAAACCGCCATCTACCACACACTTAAGATGAAACTAATTTTCACCGCATAATTCATGATATACAGATCCCCTGACAAGAAACCAACACGTGCATGTCATCCTACAGTTACGGCTGGATCATCCCTACATCAACGGTGCTGTCAACTATACAGGTTATTTGGCAGTAACGTTATTTAATATCTTATCGTTGCTGTAAAGTGGTACAAATGGGAAAGTCGTCACTTCTTTAGAAATTATACAACGTCGGAATGAGATGTGAAGATGAAAACGAATGGTGAGCAGGCAATGATTTAGAAGAAGGTGATAATAGTGTTATTTCAAGATTATTTTCCGGCATTCGATGGAGGGACTGATTTAGGACAGTCGGTAAATCGGCGGAGATTCGATCAACCGTCCTAATGCAAGTATACAGCGTTTACCGCTACAGTTGCTTATTCCATACCAAATTAAGGAGTCTTACCCAAAAAAAAAACATTTAACACCACTGCGCAGAGCTCTGCTTGCTAATAGTCGTCAGTTAATCAAAAAATTTTCCAGTGTTTTATAACCTGAAGGTTCATTACCGTGTTTTCAATTGCCCGGTCAAGACGGAGGTCCCGCGCAACATTTCGCCACCCCCCCCCCCCAAATCAGAGACCATATCTGTTTGTGTTCTGAAAATGCACATTCATTAACTCCGTGACAAGGGATAAACCTAACATGACCATAGAAATGTCTTAGGAGACCTTTGCATTAGAGAAATGCACAATGGTGCCAAGGAGACAAATTTGTATACTTTCCTATTATAATGCGTTAGTGATAAGATAATGCATCTGACATGAAACAGCACGTTAAATAAGCTGGCTGCAATGCTTTATGGTTGTTGTTTTAGAGGTCACGTGGTAAAAACATTAAGATGTAAGAGATAAAGTTTGAGTTCATTTTTCATCTCCTGGTTCGAGTATGACAGAAATACGGCTAGGAGCTTCTGAAATTATTCACCGTTATGTCGGAAGAAGTAAATTCCTGGTCCTAAGAATCACCGATTGGAGGAAAGCCACCCTGTCATCGTGTCTGACGATTAAGTTCGAATCTCGGGTGCATTAGATCACGGAGTAGAAATGCAAACAGTTGAAGTACGAGTATTTTGGGCGACTAAATTCAAATACCCATCCGTCCACATTGGGGAATGACAAAATTAAAAGAATTTATTGTGAAGAACAGTGTAAGAAATATGAGCAGTTTTCATTAATCGTTAACAAATATTCAGGACACGGCCATGTAATTTTGTCAATTGGACCTTTTCACAAAGTACATTACCACACAATACTTGAAATTGTATTCTGATATATGGGAAGGGCGGATAAGAGGGCCCATCTAACACATTTCCGGTTACGAATAGTATATTTTAATTAATAAATGGGAGCTATATATGTCGACTGCATTCTAACGTACTGTAGGTTAATAGGCAACATGAAGTCTAAACTAAACTCTGTCTATTCCACAAAGGTAAGTGACGTAGTTCGGTTACATGGTTTGCCATATCATCATTAAATAATTACTAGATTCTGCTTTTTACATGCATCGTATATTCATATGCCAGTGGGAAATTGAAACACTAGGTTTATACTTCTCTCACCAGATGGTAGAATATGTAAAAAAATGTTTCATCATTAATATGTTACTTTTATTATGAATTGCTTATTATGGTGGTTAACAAACAATACTTTATTAGGTGATGCTAAACTAAAATTTACAGTGTTCATATCGTATGTGGAACACATACCATAATGAATTTAAAGTAGATATGGAATCCTATAACCTCTCAGTATTTTACACTTTTAGACACAGACACATGAATATATGACGCACACGCGAAACACAGGACCAGATACTCTTGGATTATATACGTAAATACTCTACATCTACAAATAATGTGTGTTGAGACCTGACACATTAAATTTACACCCAACTCTTTGTGGAAGTAATTTCTAGCTCTATGTAAGTTCACATTCTCTGTCCCCATAATTATAGCCATCTCGGTTGACTATGTAAGCTCAAAACACAGAAACACAGGCTCTTCTTGTATAAACGACATCCTGGAACACTATAACAGAAGTAACATAGCTATCAGGTGGCCCGTCAATATATTTTATATGCCTGTTGAGATGGAAAATTACTATACGCTTTCAACAAATTTAATTTCTTCACTTCTCTTATATACAATAAGCAAACAAATAACTATTAACACTATAAAAAAGAAACTATTGCCATACGCGTTTCAACCTCAAGAGGTCATCATCAGTGGAATCAGGGAAATTAATTCATTTAATCAAATGGTTCAAACTGGATTTAGAAAATAAATAATGAATAGGGTATTTAGCAAAAGTATTTTAACAATACTGCACTAGATGTTATTCACAGGAGTTGAACTCTGCACTTAGCTATTGATCCGATGGTCCGGTGGCCGTAGCTGGTCTGCGGCGAACTGTGGTTGCGTCGTCCGTACCTGTGAACTCCAGAATCGTCTATACCTCTACCAGTGACATAATTTCTTATGCCCATTTCTTTTTCTTCCTATATGTCTACAACATGGTAGCAGGTAAAATGTACACAGGAAATAATTCTAAAATATAACACCTCTAAAAAAAATAGCAAAACAATATTTTTGGATAAGTTATGGTTTCAACGCCAGTGAATACTGGTTAGGGGACAATGTAAAGGCAATAGGCTAGCACAGAGATGCACAATTATTTTTAATCATGAGCCAGATAGGACCATTTAAAAGCAGTCACTTGCTGGAGGACTTCATAAGACAATGTCTGTGCTTCACAACCTGTTGGTTGTCAGTTAGTCATGATGACTGATATTTCGCAGAATATCAAAATACATAAAAAATTATTCTATAATAATTAAAACCGATATGACATTCTGATCTCTGATCAGTTCTCCCATAAATTAAACCTATTCTGTAGCATGCCCCATTTGACTTTCTCATAGGAACAATATACTGAAGTAGCAAATCCCAAAACACACATTTCCATAAACTTCTCAGTTTTATGTTCTTTAGTTTTGACTATCTACATTTTGTATAATGTGTAAAAGAAAGAAAAATAGTAAATGGTCATTATTAATAATATCTAAATAACATCACAGGCTGGAATTAATTACTTCATGGCTCCATCCATCCTTCAGGTCTCAGTTTACCCACCCCTGAGCTAGCCCAACATTCAACCCATAGCGAGTAAAACATGGCTAGACCTAAGAAGAAATGGATAATTGAAAGTAAAATACCTTGAAAGTGAAGTTTTAGGGGGGGGGGGAGGGGAGTAACTGATAAAATACTAAATAAAACACTGGCCTCACAGCATTACTGGATGTTAGACGTTCACATGCGAATATGATTTGTGGTTTGTCTTCTAGATGATAAAATAAAATGTGAAATGAGAAAGGCAAAAATTTGGCAGATCTATGAAAAGATGAGCCAATGGAAGCATGAGGCACTGAGATTAAAGATGTGGATAAGAAACTATGAAACAACACCATTCTAATCATTCTGGAAGGGAAGGTCTCTTGAAGATTAAAGCATATTCAGTTTTCATTAATATTAAAACAAATAAAGAAGCTTCACCTTTACTGAGGCTGGCTCTTGGTGTTTCTTAGTTTTCCTATGCAATTAATACTTGATACTTAAAACTTAATATTTAATACTTCACACATGAAATATTAAGTCATGTTACATTAACGTCAAACCTTACAGTATTCTAACAAAAAATCAGAGCAATACTGAACAACAGGTACAAATGATAACTTAAGTTAGCTTAGCTACAGGCAAGATTGTTTCTTAATGCTTAATTCCAAACTTGAGTGTCATTTTCTCATTTAAACAAAACACAAAATTACTGTTCCTTACCATCCTGTGAGAAAAATATTACAAATGTATTCATTAAATCTCCTTCCTGCACTTTCTAACCTAGATCATCCATAACAATCACAATAAAAATTCAGAAAGTAGGATAATTCTTCAGAACCAACATCCAAGGACATTAGAAATTATCAGATTGAGGGTAGTAGTCTGTATAACAGATATTCCATATAACGGCTCCTGACATGATGATCACGTAGATGCATATGCTGGCCCACCAAAGCTTCTTTTCCCAGGACTTGACACTCAGATTCCTGAGTACGTTAATACCCAGAAGCAGTCCAGCCAGCGCCCCAGCAATATGAGCTGCATATCCAATCTAATAGCATACATCAATAGACTACACTGAAACACCTTGTTCTACAGATATTAAATAAATGAGAAAATGGCTGTGTTCTGTGATTAATCATCACCACCATGATAATGGAGGCTGTAAGCTCCTCTAAAATATCAGACAGTATCTACCAGACTACAGATATGCTGGCGGTAGCATAGCTACTGGTAGGGCCTCCCTAGCCAGATTGGTCGAGGCTAACAACCTTGCACCGTAAAAAGGAAGACGTTTCAAAACCTCAATCAAAGCCTCGGACGGACGGACCTAACAGAGGAACGAATGGAAGAGGAGAATTGAGGAGGCCATGGACCGAATACGAACCGGAGAGCCATAGAAGAAGATCTACCATGGTGCAACATCCCAGAAGACAGCCATCTTCAAACACACTGCAGTGAGAACCTCATATCACATCTCATTCAATAAACATGGTTTCACGTTAATGAAGTTAAAAAATTAATATTCCTTTTTCAGTATACGTAATCACATTTTCCACAGTGAAAGTATGCCACACTGTGCTTATGTTATGTCCATCATGTGTCTTTGGATGCTGTACTTAAGCACGGGGATAACGTAAATGTTTCCCTTCTATTTGTCTTATTACATCAAATCTACTTATCAAAAGATAAGAAGAATCAAAATACAAAACAACAGTTCTGTGGCTGTGAAATGTGGTCTATTACACAAGGGGATAAACATAAATATGAAGTGCTCAAGAAAATATCTGGGCCTGAAAAATATGAAGAATAAAATACAATAAGGACCTTTGTCGGTCACAGATGTTTCCTAACATTGTTTAGACAGTACAATAGTCCGAGTGTGTAGCTAAGATGAGGAGACAACAATTGCACACAGAATTTTTGAGGGAAAATCTCTTAGCAAATGAACGATTGATGGGAACATAACATTAAGATGGAGCTCAAGGACACAGGCTGTGAGGATGAAAGCTGAACTGAGTTAACTCATGATCATGTCCAACAAGTGGGCTTAAACTTCTGCGTTCAACTACCAGAGTGTTATACTTTAGTTTTAAGTGTTGTTATCAACAAATGTAACTGTTTCTGAAAGAGGTAAATTTATTTAAAAATGTTTGAGATATTTCAGACTCAATTAAAACCATGTACAGCAAATGTGGCTTGTAACGTTTACTGCTTTGGCTAACCATCAAAGAAAGAATTCATATTTTTATTTAAGAAACATATTTTAGGCATAGACTCATAAAGTAATCTTTAAATGTTTAAGTTAATTTGCTTGAAAAATCTGTAACAAATTTACACTTTGAAAGACTGAGCCTTTCAAATATCTCTGTTAGCATTCTAGTCACCAAAATTGTCTGCTTTTTAAGGACATACCGAATCCTCCCGATCAGTGAAGTAGCGGTAATAAATTGCTGAGCCAACATCAGTAACAATCAGAACTAGTAGACATGCCAGCTGTAATACAGCCATCTTCATCTCTGACCAGTTCTGGAAATTAAAACAAATTTCACATTAAAGTGATGTAAGGATGTTTCCTAACCAGTGTTTTGAGTTGAAACATCTTTACATAATGATGTCACAAATATTTAGAACTACTTGGCATTGCCCTTTTGTAGAAGTTCCATATTAAGAAAGAAAGAGCTAGGGTCATATATATGGCTGCTGTCATTACAGAAGTATTCACAACTCTTCCTACTAGTCTACCACTGAGTATATCAAAAATCACAACATTCAAAAATATTTATTCTTTGTCCTTACATTAATTTTACAATAGCAGGCCTTGAATCTATCCCTCTGGATAATGGGATACTGGGAACGACCCGTTCTTCAAGTGCCTGAACACTGCGGGTCCCAACTTTTCGTTGGCTTGATCTATAGACATTTGGTAGGACTCCTCGGACGAGGGATCGGCCCGTCGCAAGGCCTCTACCTGTACACAGGACAGCACAACACAGAAAAACGCGGACAAACATCCGTGGGATTCAAACCCACAGTCCCTGCGACCAAGCGGCACAAGGCCCACGCCTCAGACCGCGCGGCCACTGCAGACCCGGTCATCTATCCCTCAGTTTTTCTTTTTTGCATTGTTACTATATAGGTTATTTATGCAATTTCATTTACACTGCCTAATACTTATCATTTTTTGAGGGTGAAGGTAATGTTCCACATGTTAATAAGTCATACAGAAGGTTTGGAGGTGATTTTCATATGTTTTCTATCTTGGTATGGACTCATATGAGTGGATAGGTTCTGAAAAATTATCCTTTGTAAAAACTGGATAGGTGGAGAAGTTCATATGTTACTTTTCGATAAATATTTCAAAGTCAGAGAATCTGCAATCAGATAAATAAAACTAGATCATCATTATTTTCATTTAATAAGTTTAAATGCTTCAAAATTAAAAAAAAATGGCAGTACCTCCTTGACCCTAATCCTGGCATACAGAGTATTCAAACCTTTCCCTGCCCCAGCAGGCCACTCCAACAAAAGATTTATGATAATTCTCATACTAAAGCCTTGTGGGTACAGCATTTCTAATATTAATCCTGAAGAGAAAGGCAACATGTTCCTCTAAAACCTAGGAAATCCATACTATTTTGACACTGCTATAATACTATACAAATAATATGAAATGCACTGAAAATCTCAAGCCTAATATGATCAATGATTGGTACAAATGATAGAAGGCTTATTATGCTTTCAATTTCAAATACTGTCCTAAAGATGTTGGCAGTCTTCAACCAACCTTGCACTGTTTGTGTGAAATCATGTCAAGGCCAGGAAATGGCTGGCTGAGCCTTGGTATGGTTTTGTACCATTATTATTATTTAGTGTTCTGTCTGACGACAGGTCCATTCTTCTGCCCAAAAAGAGTTCGCCAGTTTTCCCTATTCTCAGCTTCTCATTTTAATTCCTGTACCATAGTCAGACAGAACTACAAAATCCTTGTTTTAACAAAGCATATGATGTTTAGTACTGACTGAGAGAAGAGGATAAAAATGTGTACTCAATAAACTGGAAAAAACAGAGAATGACATGAGCATTATCCTTTTCAAGACACTTACCTAATATCTGCCTGAGAAAACCACAAACAAGTTTCGAACAGGATAGCTGGACCACAGGCCAATACTTAAATAAGATGCCCCATAGATAAATGTTAGATGTATTACTGCTGTGTTAACCAGTTCAGTTTGAGAATATAATGAAATTGTCTCACCAAGATAATAGTTGCAATGTGAGCCATGAGAATTGCATATACTCCACCCGAAGCTCCAGCCAGGCGAATGTAGGGTTCAGTGACTGAGGTACCAAGTGAGCCTGCCACAACACCAGCCATGTAGATAATTAGGACACGCCACCACTGGTGCACCATCTCTAGCGGTATACCAAGTAGTATCTGAATAATGAGGTTCACCGCAAGATGAACCCTTCTGTAACGTGAGTTATTTTATAAAATTCTGCAAAGTGTCACATTGAACGATTTTAAAAGTTTCAAAACTTTAATTATATAGAATTTCTGACTATGAAAAATAGTTCCAGAATTTTAAGATTACATGAATCACTTACAAATCAGAACAGCCATAATAAAAGGTCATCATAATGTAATAACATACCAACGAAAATTTTACAAATGAGAAATAGATTGGTTTTATCACTTAATCACAACAAAGCTAGCTACCAAACTGGAATACCTGGACTCAGTCAGAATTCATAGTACTAGTAGGTTATTTCTCACAATAAGGCAGCGTGTTACGAGGGTGAGTCAAATGAAAACCGTAAAACTGAGATAAAAATTCGAAATATCGCGCCATTGTCCTATAAGTTGGCAGACATGTTACCAATGCTATAAAGAGTATCCTATAGGTGGTAGTATAATGCAGACAAACATATCGCCATCACAGTGCCAATTTGAAAATGGCTGCTCCACTAGTTACGTGCACGAAAGAAGAACAACGTTCTGTAATTCGTTTTTTGATCAGTGAAGAATCTTGAAGAATCATCTTCGACCTGCAGTCAGATCGAAGCGACGTGGACTTTTGACTAGAGGTGTCCTTGACATGACAATGCTCGGCCCCATACTGCCCGTGCAACAGTTGCAACAATCCAAGACTTGCACTTTGAGTGTCTTCCACATCCGCCATACTCACTAGACCTAGCCCCAAGTGATTACCACATGTTTGGGCCACTCAAAGAGGCGATGGGAGGAAAGAAGTTCCGTTCTGACGAAGAGATACAGCAGGCGGTGCATGAGTGGTTGCGCAGACAACCACAAGAATTTTTTTCTAGAGGAATACATACACTTCGTAAACGCTGGAGGGCCTGTATTGAACGAAATGTAGACTATGTAGAAAAATGATATAGTTGTGTACCGCTTTCACTCAATAAATTAAATTTAAAAAAAAAAATTTACCGTTTTCATTTGACTCACCCTCGTACATACTTCATGATATATAATAATGGTAGTTATGATATAATTACTACCGAGTACTGGCACCCATTTGAGAGACGACTGGGTAGGCCCCAGAACCAGAGGAGTAGTTGTGAAAACAAATGGGCAAAAGATAAAAATCGCAGCAACTCTACTGAGAATCAAATTCTGATTGCCATCTTCACTTTACTCAGTTATCATGGATCCTAAATGCCATAACATTTTATGATGACAGTTGACATCTATCATGTTAAAGAGCTTTCTCATCAAGCAGTAACATATTTGATTCTCATTTCAGGGTTACCTGATTCCAATCCAAGATTGGTACCAGATATCCCAACTTTCATTTCTCACATTTCTCCTCAGCCTCTTCATGTACTTCCACTTCCTTCCTCATTCATCACTCATAATCTTCCTACCATATTTCTTTCAGCATTATATAACCTCAGCAATTGGTGAAACATAGTAAAATAGCCAAATAAAAACAAATGCCATACCCAACATGCACAAACATGTATGTGAAGAATCTCCACGCTTCAAATCTTCGGTAGGGGGTATACATAAGCTTTGTTGCAAGAGGACCATCTGCCAACTCTGTGCCTGCATTGATCAGATCTGTCAGGAATGTGGCAACCTGCATGTTAATGTGTAAGTCATTCAGAACTCCATGTTATCTGTAGTAACTTCAACTATTGAAAAGGCACATTAAAATATGAGCAAATATTTGTGACACAGAGAATACAGAAGACTGTCACTTATACAGAAAGTTACTTCTCATATTGCAATTACATAGTAAAATGTTCAGAATATCACGCCATTATATAATGCAATCTTTTAAAAGAACAAAACTTGAGATATACAACAAATGTAAGCTACTGGAGTCTTCCTATCTCCAGAAGAAGTATTACACTTTTAGCACAAATTATTCATATTATATTTGCAAAGCAGTAACTCCATTATTCATAGTATTTTACAAATAGTCGTTACTTTCTGCCAAGTTACCAACCTGAAACATTTCTGAACTTGAAATTAAAAGAATTTTATGAAAATGAACTGCTAAAGTCAACACATAATTTTTAGACAAAGAAATTTTATATGTATGTCTTATGTCTCAATCTCAACCAGAATACAGCTACACAGTGAACTAAACTGGTCAAGAAAAAGCCAGTCGACAAGTTGGGGGTGATTCATCATGTTTCAGCTAACAGGTACTTTTTTTCTAAATAAAGAAAATAACTACTTCAAATACTTTTCATAATGAGATAAAAAACACACCTGACTTTGTAGCTGTATATCAGAAAGCTGTAATATAACTGGGTCTGAAGGGACCATGTAACTGATACAAGAATCCATGTGGTGGATGGATGATGCTATCAGGATGGTGGGATGGTAGAATGATCCATGGACCAACAGGAATCCCAATTCCCAGGGTTTTAAAATATTGGGGCATCCTCTCTACATGTATACAATTATAGAACATCCATGATGTAACAGAGGAAAGGCATCAACAATTTTTCACAAGCCTTTACTCTCATCTTTTTCTCCTAAGATATTTAAACTTGACATGAGTGTCTTGACAGCTAAGTTCCTCCATCTATCAGTGTCTTCCTACAGCTCCTCCTCAATTTCTTCACATGTTTCTCAGTCTTTCAATGTGATATTTTTCCTGACCTACTCTTTCCATCTTAACATCAGTACTGTCTTCGGTACTTTCATGTTTAAAACTTCAACCATAAAATGTGTCCATATTATGTTATTTTATAATTTGCCAACAAAGGTGTTTATTTCTAAATTTTCCCAAATTTTTTACTCTTCATATGTCTTTTAATTTTTTTCTTAAAGTTCTTATCTCTGCTGCCATTAGTTTGCTAATGTTAAAATGGGCATGTAGTAACTTTTAAACAGACATATTTTCCCTTCAGGAAATTCATATTCTCAGTGTTTATCCCTCATTTATTGGTAAAATATTCTTGCATTATTTACTTTTCCTGTAATTCCTTCTTTAATATCTGTAATTTATATTTATCTAAGGAATAAATACATAGGATATTTAGAAGTAGCTGTACAGATAATGTAATGATGGCTACTTGACTTGGTAAATTTAAAATTAACTTACGAGCAGTGGTTAGTGTCTTTCCTTTGGAATGATGAGTCAAGTACTCGAAGAATAAGAGAAAGAAGTAATAATATTGTCGCAAATAATGTCCTACCTCTATGATGCTAATGATAATCATCCCAAGTGGAGGAGGCCAATATCTATACTGGGCGTCATATTTCCATTTGATTGACGCTTTATCACCAGTATCAACCTCATCATGACTGCGAGGACGTGGAGGAACAAGGAGATCAACATATTGTTGGAATGCTTGCTGCACATCAATCTGCCAGTCTGGGCTTGTCATCTGGAACAGATTCAAGGACAGAAACAACATTAAAACCTAGGTCTGAAGTGTTTTACATTCTCTATGACATCACTAACAGCAATAAAACGTGTTATTACACTTATGTATATGGAATAATATATGTAAAAATAGGCCTATCATATTTATTAGTTTTGTGTTCCACTGCCTCTTTTCATGCAAATTAAGCACTGAATAGTAATATTAGCAAATGTAGCTTGTTCCCTTTTTGTTGTTATGCATCCTTTGCAGAAAATTAATAAAATACACATCAGAACTAAACAGTCTGTCAGTATTCTGTGAAAGTATCTCCTGTATTTTCTGTATAAAGGATTCTGAGTTTTTAATATGGTGTTGTGCAAGTCCCTGTTGCAGATGACTGGAACCTTTTCATCAATGACATTGGTTGGGTTGTTTTGACCCAAAGTTCCAGATACAGCAACTCTTGTTTTGATATGGGTTCCTCTAGACTCTGCTCTCTTTTTCTCACTGGCCATTGACAACACATGAAGGGGCATCAATTACATACATAAACAACAAACTGTGGTTACCCATCACATCATTCCCTGATGATGGAGACAAAGATAGTCTTTCAAACGTTGGACTTCTGTTCCAAGTTGTTGTGGATGGTCACCCAAGAGGATTTTATCATTGTTAGTTGCCATGAAAGATTCAAGTCATAAACAAATAATGGATATGGAAAATATGCGTACTCCACGCTGGAATTCATTTTTCTTGAGCATACATAATTTTTGATAAGTTGATGTCACACAAATTAGAGGCCTCTATCTTCAGCATGAAGTGACCAACAAGCCAACCCTCTTATTCATGACACTTCACAAAAATCTTTTACTCTCCGATTTGTTAATCTAAAATTATATGCATACAAATTAAAACCAACATTCAGAAACCTTCGAGTGCCATTACCTACCTGTAATGCAGATAGCAAAGAAATATTAAAGAAACAATAGAGTGTTTAAAACGAATGTAACACAAAATTAAAACAATTTTGTTGTAGCTTCGCACCGGGATAAAAGCCACTTGGACTATTTGGATAGGAGGCTCGATGGGTTCTAGAGCAACTCTGAACATAGAAACAAAGACAAACATCCCAATGCTCTAGCAGCATTTCCATTATTTGAATCTATCATCAGTTACATTGCTGATTAAACATATCGTATATTGATGGTTAAAGAATGATTATTACCATTTGCTTGAACTCTTTGTAATCTAAATATCCATTCTGATCTGCATCTGCTCGTTTCAATATTCGATGAACTGCAACTTCTGGCAAGTCTTGCGCATAATTCTCAGATGTTATCAGGTTACGGAGTTCACATAAAGATATGAACCCATTTCTATTTACATCATACTTCTGAAACAGTTCTCGAACATCCTGTAACAGCGGTAAATTTCTCATTCAAATGTCAAATATTCTATCAATAGCATGTACAGGATTTTATATCAGAAAGTGAGTGTAGAAGAATACTGCATATCAGAAACTATTCTATATCAGTGGAAAAGTATATAAAAATATGATGACAAAAACAACATTTCAGTCACTAATTTATTCATGGTTCAGTCCTATGCTGTCATAATGTCTTTTCATCACAAAAATCTTTCCTTTGTGACTAAATTTTAACAAAAAAGACTTATTTTATGTATTTAGTTACTTAATGCTGCCTACTTATCTGTGTATGTTATACAGTATTGACAGGACAGGATGACTGTAAAACTGGGAGCTGTCTTCTGGATGTGATGATGCATTTTACAGTATTAGCAATTTATGACACAATAAAAATAAAAACTTATGGTTAATGGGAAACTGCAATCTTTTCCTAGAAACTTAAGCATAAATATTTAAAATTGCATCACAACACCTTGAAGAAAAAGAACAGCGACTGATAATGATGGAGGCAGCAAGCACCTCTGAAACATCAGTAAACTTCAACTAGAATACATGGCACAACAACACAGAAGACAGAAATATTCATTACTGTCACATGTTCTTTATGTAAAGTGTATAAATGAATGTTTAATGGGGTGTTTTTGATTTCCATCCACATTGGTTTCATCTTCAAATTACTGAATGATGGTCCAAACTGAAGGATGCCATGTGAATTAATGCTGGTTAATAATATCACCTGTTTTATTGGAGATTTAAAACGAATTTTAGCAATGTGATATCTGTAATGCAATCAGCTATGCAATAATAGATTTATGTCTGCATTAAATGTTTATAAAGGTCATTGAAGTTTGAA
>NW_019060322.1:160257-203817 GCF_000696155.1 Zootermopsis nevadensis | reverse complement strand
TCCAGACCTGAAACAAATTTCTCCTCCAGAACCATCTGTGAAGCAGCAACAACCTGTGCTCCGATAATAAGCAGGTCACCTGCGCAGGAAACAAAACAGATCTGTATTTAATACCACATATCAATCACTAACAATAAACGCACTAATTTGTTAGCCCCTTTCCCTGGGGCAAACTAGATGAGTTAGTGATACACATTCACATACATCTGCTGCGATCTGATCTGCCAGATAAATAGAACCTGATTTTCTATGTAAGTCATACAAAGAGTTGAAACAGCTCAGGGACTAATGTCAAGCTGGATGACGGGTTAATTTCTGGCAAGACTGAAATGTTCCTCTTTACCACCAGATCCAGCCCATGGGTACCAGGGTAGAAGTGACCATGCGTAAAACTGTCCACTCACTTCAGTCCATGCTGAGGTTAAGAATACTTGCCAAACCTCAGGGCTGAAATTTGAGCCCGGTGTCACCCAAAAAGAAAGCAAGAATGCTAACCAATTACCCCACAATTTCCTATCTGAAATATGCTCAACTTACCTAAGATGATATCTCCTGTGGAATGATTCGAAGCTGGTGTGGCTGCTTCAGTCAATTTGGCAGGGTTCGACGGTGCAAAGAAGTCTGATACCCCAACAAGAGCTAGACCACCAATCACCAAAAATATGCCTCCCCATTCCTGTTTCGTCAGTCTTCGATTCAAGAACACCACAGAAAATATTCCCACAAACACAATCACAGCACCTACACAAATAGTGATAAAGCAAGCATTTATCATAAATGGAGAAATTATTATATGTACGTGCAAAATGCTAGATTCCTTACCTCAGTACAGGTAAGTGAAATTATGACTTCTCAAAGCATAACATCTCTGATGCTGCATAAACTTCAAGTTTCAGTTTACATTCCAAATATTTATAAGAGGAGAGAGCAAGTTCCAATAGCACATTTTTTTTCTGAACATACATACATCTTTACCAAATTCCATAGATCCGTTAGTTAGTAAGATGACAACAGGATGTGGAATAATTTATGATAATACAATATACATTACACATATTACAAGTACAATTCATACTATGAACCTTCTAGTACTGTAACAGGAAATTTCTTGATTATTTGAATAACCAAGAAGTACCCTATGAATATTCAAATTCTAATTACTTATAAAGAACATACGGAAAATTTAAAACCTACCAACAATAAATTTGTAACCAAAAATTTTAATTTTCTACAAAATTAATATAGTGTAACAACTGAAAGAAATTATACTAGTTAGCCCTAAGTCTAGAGGTTTTTGACAAACATGTATCGTTAAAATGGTGCGTATTTCTCGACATATTCCCGTCTTAGAATAAAAACCACACATTTTGGAAGCTGGCTCTGCTTGTGTCTTAATGCAAGCAAATTAATCAGTCGGATCCAATGGGGACTTCAATTAGCCTTTTATAACGAGCCAAACCGATTAGGTTGCTAACCTGAAGATGAAAGCAGACCCAACATCAAAAACCCTGTATGGTTTTTAAATTAATACAAAGGAAAATGTCCAAAAATACATTTACTAAAGGAGATTCATCTATGCAGGTACACTGATAGAACTGCAGCCTTATCTGCTGACTTCAAATTTATCAAATTACACAAATCTTTGACAATGTCAAGGGTAAATACCCAGTGCAAAGTCACAAGTTCAATATGATGTAATCATAGGTTGCAATCTATAATGCAGAGTTAGCATGTAGCATTGTTTAAAACATAACAAGCATTTTGTATTTCTCATGACTTCAACAAAATGCAACAAATAAGTATAGTATCAAAAATTCTTTATTGTCGCTTGTATCCTTTCCAGTCTTCTACAGAAGACATTCCTTTGTAAAACAGAACACGTGTTTGTGCATACCATAAGAGCACACATACACACAGCACAGACAGCTCATATGGCCACCAACAGACATATTTGCTGCTAAAAACACATTAAATGAACAAGATGTACTCATATGTAGTCATAAAACCTAAAGCATTAATTAACCCACCTCTAAGCATCTGGAATGATGATGCGTATGTAAGAGTGAGACCAATATACATGACAGATGTAGCCACCATATCACACATTGCAGGTGGTAGCAGCACCAATGGGTTAAATGAACGATTTCCCTTCAACAGCTTCATCTCATCTTGGGATCCATCCTGTAGAAATAAATCAGATAGCAAGTACATTAAAAAAATTAATGCCATATATCAGTCTTGGGGGGAGAAAATATAAAACATACTGAATTCACTTGTTTATTAAATTTTTAACTCATCTATAGCAGACTGAGGCTACAGAAGTACTTGCCAACAGTTCTTGTTAACTCACCCACAATGAGTGTGTAAGCACATTTCTGAAACCATGAACACAAAGCTAAAAAAGTAAATAAAAAACTAACCTATCACAAGAAAGAAAGAAAAGAAAAAATATAAAATATGTCCAAAGATAAAAAAAGTTTTAAAGTTGCTAGAACTAAAGACACCTGTAAATAGATAATACTCACATGTTTCCTCCAATAATAAAAGTAAAGCAACTTAAAGACCAGCAAACAAAGAATTTCTCCAATAAACATCGAGCAAGCTTGAACAAATGGATGGTTAAACTTCCTTAGTATGTCACCAGAACCTTTTGCCTCCATACGATCAGCCCATCTGAAAGACAGAATACACAGCTACAAATATATACTCCGTGCATAAGTTTGTGATGGGCCAGTGTAGTTCACTATAATGACTGGCTACAGACTGGATGACCAGGTTTCAAATTCAAGCGGCCATGTCTCCGAAAATATAAACACCTGAGGAAACTTCATTCCACAATTACAAATGTGTGGGGCACTATGCAGTCGACCCATCACTGCATTCAGATAATAAAATTTCAATAATCCGTAGTGAAAAAAGAAATTGAAACATATCGTTACTGAAGTCATAATAGATGAGTTTGTAAAAATAGCTGGGACCAATTGGGGCTGATATGCTTGGAATTTATATCTCAACTGCTGGTCCGCAAATAGGTCCCTGGCCATCCAGTCTGGTACAACTGCTTATAAGCAGAAAAGATCTACCGTCACAGTAAAAAATGTGCACCACTTTTCCTTTATGCCCTTATAACATTAGTTCTTAATCATAGAGAAACGTGATTCTTTTCTTCAATTTAAATGTCTTGAACATAAAATGGCAGTGTAATGAAATTACTAACCTATTATTTCCAAACAGGTGGATGCATAATTTTTGTGAAACTTAACAAGAATGCAATTTAATAGCTCACAGTTTGAATTTTCAGTTTAGAGATTGATATTTTGTTTATGTCCTTTTTATCCTCATTAGCCCCAAGAACTCCTTGATAGTACCAGTGATCTTTTCTTTCACAAGCCTAACCCAATACACTTCAATCAACACTCCCCTTTTCTTTATTAAATATGATACATACTTACTTTGTACTCAGAGTATTTATCGATCCAGTAATAACTAATACAACAGCAATTAAAGCTTGATATTTTGTCCAAGCCATCCTGATTCTTAATTCAGTTTTCGGTTAATGTACTTCCTATATTACTTCAAAGGCGGGTCCCAGAATCTACGAACGAATCATACGAAAGTTATGTCAGTTATCACACAACCTTTTCATGAGCAACAGCTGAAAATTTTTGCGAACATGTAATTCATACCGGACACCAGAAATATTTTATCCATTTGTCCACAAATGCTTGTATTATCTGCGTACAAATTACACAGAAAATACCAACATTGATAAATGATAAGAAACAATCGATTTTGCTGCCAGAGACTGAAACGAATCGATTATCCCAAGCATCGACTATGCTACTAAATGTGACGTCATATACGTAGGACTTCCGGTTCACACGGCGGCGAATATGAAGACGGCTGTATTCTGGATTATAGTGCCGGGTACTATTGACCTCTGAAACGTTTGCAGACTTCTTGCCAGACTACAGGATGTTACAAACCAGAAGACAGCCATCTTATAACGTCAAACTGAACAGCCATCTTTACGGTAAGTATTATTAGTGTGGTCCAAATAATGGACTGTAAGAAACGGTATTATATTTTATTAACAATTATGAGTCGCAAGTTCTACACAGCATCTTTATAATCTCTTTCATGCAGAGACAACCGCGGGACAACTTCCTCTTCCTTGTTTCTAAGTGCAATGGTTCTTGTGCCAATGTAACAGGAGACGCGTAAACAACAGCATGGCAATAATAGTCGTCTCACGAAGGTTAAGTTTGTCACAGTGTTTTTCAAGGTACTGTACAAAGATTGATTAAATTAAACGATTATATGCAAGATAACTAGCAATTAATATAATTAACGTATATTTGTTGTTAGGCAGCGTTATCCCTGCAAACATATTTTATCTGATTATAAAAATACATGTTTTAAACCTTTTTGTATTGACAAGGAGCAGGAACACTGTGCCCTTTTTGAGACAATTTGAAAATAACAATTTATGTACCCAGATGAATAAATGAGAAATGCGACCGGATGATATTCATGTGGTGAGAAACACGAAGCAAAATAAAACACTCTTGAATGAAACAATAATTTTATAATCTTTATTTGCATATTTTTCTCAAGTGTAATTTTATTTGTATGTAGGCTATAATTGAAGATGTACAGTACACAGCAACAAATACAGCAAGAAAACACTAATTTGCACATAGAAATATTTTAGTGTTATAACATTGAATTGCTCACAAAAATGTCTTAATGTTAATAAGTGTAAACGCAACAACACGTGAAGTATCTAAGTGCAGTTTACAGATTAATTTCTGTATTACTAAACCTAACACATAAATATGCAATAATTTAACATTATATAAATCTGTTGTCGTGTGGAACGTCGGACCCATTTAAGAGAAAGCCCATGCAAGGATTCGATTGTACTGAACCGATGTGAATCCATAACAAACTCATTCAATATTTTTTGCCCACCCTTCCCAGAGAACTCAAAGTAATATTGCTATGGATTTTGTGTATGTACATAATGAAACAAAATGTTATGGGATAGAAAGCACGGTCATAGCTATTGCATGCCACTACAGTTACAATCAAGCATAGTGCAGCAAAGAAAACACTTCACCATTACAAAGATCAATTGTTACAATAATTTATTTACCGTCTATACACAAACTTAAAAATGTTGTTAAAATTACTTAAAATTTATAATATTTTTTCATTAGATACTAGATCTTGTTAAATTTTTTTTTTCTAGTATCTAATGAAAAAATGTTATAAATTTTAAGTAATTTTAACAACATTTTTAAGTTTGTGTATAGACGGTAAATAAATTATTGTATTAATAAACACAAACATGACGCAATTAAGATATAAAAAAAAAGATCAATTGGTTAATTTCTTGTTGTTGTTTATTCTGAGAATCATACAAAACCCATACACACAAAATTCAGAGTTATTGATTGTTAAAGAAGTCAATGCATATTCTTACCTTAGGTTTTAAAGCATAAATAAAAATTGACAGTGGAACCACGGTTCCGGAGAATCTGGCGTAAATACGTCTTTGTATTTAAATTATTTTTAGGCAATAAATACAATGAAAGGAAGGTTATATATTATTATTATTATTAGCTTCATAACTTGCAATAATTGCTTCTTGCGATTTCTATATTCTCTCATACGTTCAGCATTAGTTTTTGGTATTTTTTTGGGGGGAACTTCAGGTTCATTATTTAATACCTCTATTTTTTTAAGTTTTCCGTACTGCCCCATATATTCTGCATTACAGACTCTTTTGGCTTCAATGTCATCCATCTTGTTATCTCTAAATAGTATGACGTAAATACGCGAACGCAGCAGTTGCGTGAAGTGCGATGCGCCTTTATTTGTATAAATAAATGTTTGTAGAACCTAAACCATTTGTGATATGTAAAATCTGATAACAGATATGGAAACCCCAAGAGATAATAAATACGTATTTCGTACGCAATATGTTCAGATTCTTCCGGTTTTCGAGAGGCGGCCGCTTAACGCGCCAGATGCATTCAAAATTGTACACATTGGTACATTAAAATTACAATAAATGTATAAACGCTGTTTTTGCCGAATGACCCTTCCGTATAGACGTATTTACGTCAAAAGAAGACAAGCCTAATTCTCTTACACGAGTTCACAAATGCAGATGAAAACATTAAATGTGATGAACAATAATAATAAATAGGAATCCCTTACCTCAAACTTTGTTCAGTTGTAAGAGACAACGATCAATTTAATCAAAACTAAAATGGAGAGAGTGGAGGGCAGTATCACAGATCTCTTAATAGTTCTTATATAAGATAAGGACTTGTGATTTTCTGAAATGTTTTTAACAGCAAAATGTTATCTACTTCTTCTAAAAGCGATTCACAGCTCAGCTCTTTCCGCAATAACGAAAGCAGATTCTTGACGGCAGTAATGTAACACAACAATGCCGAGTAAATAGATGACATAACAATTAGTTTCTTAGGTAAAGGAGTAAAGCATTGTTGCTGAATGACCCTTCCGTATAGACGTATTTAAGTCAAAATTCTAGTTCATAATGCATTCACAGGTACAAACACTCACAAAACTGTTATACCAGTATTATTTCTACACTGTTCACTACCTTTCCAACAATAGAGACTGTAAGGAAGCATTATTAATGTTCAGAAGAGTCATCCGAGTCTTTTTTATTAGTACTATCTGTGATTTTGAAGTTCGTCCTTGTTAATAAAAGTTAAAAGCAATATTAATTGAATTCACTTAAAGAAAAGCACTAAGCGTCTCCATTGCAGAGACCAGTTGGTTAATAGTGGTTAAGAATATAATCGATGTTTGTTCCGAGATTCATAAAATCTGTATGTACTCTGTGGGTGAAACGCAAAGTCACTGAATGTTAAAGCACGTGATACGTAATAGTGTTCTAGAGATTAGCTATGAACACACACTGGTCACGGATGTGCTCAGTAGCGAATTTCTGCAACTGAACTTGGTCCCTCTGAAGCTGCTGCGTGTGACGTAGAGTCTCTTGGCTTCGGCCTCTGCTTTCTGAATCTTTCACAATAAACAATCCGTTTGAAATTACTCTTGTATGTACTGCAGGTGCAGTAGAGTGCTAGCGGATTAAGCCAAGTATTTGAATAAAACAAGCAGTCAGTTAAGAAGACGAAAACTTTAGTAATGTCCAAATTTTGATTTACAATAGAGAAACCTATTAAAACCCTCATGATTATATTTGGTGCGTAACTTACAAATAAAACGATAGACAAAATTACAGCCACTTTTGAAAGTTCTTTCCTTATACACATTTTCTTTTCATCTAGTTTTCCAGCAAGTTTGGGTGATTTAAAAACTATATACCTTTCTGTTACAGTATAAATTAACACAATAAAGCATAAAGGCATTATGGAATAAATGAACAGTTGTATTAATGTCACGTAGGGGATAAAATTAACGCCATCATTATTTGGGGCGTAACTACATTTTCCGGAATCATTTGATGCCCAGAGAAAAGCAGGAAATGCAAGGGCGGCAGCCACAAACAAAATCCCAAACACGTTAAACACGCCTGCTTTTGAAGAAGAACCAAATCCACAATTTCGTAACCGGCAGGAGAGAACTGTCCAAGTGTAAGTGTGATGAGCAAACAACATCACAGAGAACACAGTTACACCAACTGTCAGGTCACGTGAGAAAATGAATATTTTACACAGCGGAAGTCCAAATTTCCAAACTTCCGTGAAGGCATTGACAAAGCTCATAGGCAAAAACACCATTATCATTATAAAATCGCCTACAGCTATACTGAATATACAGGCGTTTGGGATTTTAAGAATCCTTTCATAAGTAGTAAAAATCAACAATAATGCACCAGTACCAGTTGCGCCTGACAGCAAAATAATTGCATACACTACCGGTTCCACGAACGAGTGAAATGACTCAAAGAACATTCGTCCTGAAGAGTAGTCGGAACACGTAAAGGATTCAAGCAAATCCCAAGACATTCTGACCATATTCCTATTTTGTATACAAAACGAATTTTTATGTGTCAGATGCACGTTATTACTGTGACACCACTGCCATGTCTTCTTAAGTTCACAATCACATACTAAAGGATTACCATATAAAGAAATCTGTGAAAGATGCATCAGGCCAGTAAGAGTGTCTACCTTGAGTGTCTTGAGTGAATTACGATCTAATCGGATATCTTGAAGATTCGGAAGATATTTAAAACTTCTTTCGGTCAGGTCTGTTATTCTACAGTTCGAGAGATGCAGGCTTTGAAGAGACTTGACATTGATAAATGATGCGTTCCTGGGCGCTGTAAGTCTTGGATTGTTCGACAGACGTAGGTCAGTTAAAAGGGTGTTGTGTAAGAACGTATGTTCATTTAACGTTATTAACCTGTTTCGGGACACGTCTAGAAACTTCAGACTCACGAGATCTTTAAATACGACTGACCCCAGTTCTTCTAACAGATTGTCACTTACATGAAGATAAACCAAATTTGACAATCCGGCGAATATTCCGAGTGCTTGGCTTTGCTTGCCTGTCACGTTACTGAAGTGATTATACTGTAACTGCCTTAGGCAATTTCCATTCATATTCAGACTGACCAAACTCTGTAACCCTGAGAATGTACCAAGTACCACTTCCTCTATCTCATTATCATTAAATCGTAAGTATCTCAAATTTGTTAAAGTCCGAAATAACATAAGATCCAGAAATTTCATATAATTTCTATGAAGTCTCAAATCCACCAACCTCGTAAGACCATAAAATGTCTGTGATGCCAGGCGAGCTAAAAAGTTATTGGATAATGACAATATTTTTAAACAATTTAAACCGTCAAATGCACCAGGGCTTATAATTTCTATTTGGTTGTTATGCAAATACAATTCTACCATTTGGGTCATATTTTGAAATACTTGTGCTCTTACTCCTTGAAGCCTGTTCCCTTCTAATCTTAGTTCCTCTAAGCTTTCTAGACCTTCGAACACTCCGAGCTCAAGATTCTCTATAAAATTATACCTGAGAAAGAGTTTTAATAACTGTGCCATGTGACTGAAAGCTCCTGGATATATGTACTGGATTCTCGCTGCATCTGCACGCAACTCTTTGAGTGAAAGGTAACCAGAAGAATTCCAGAGATGTTGCAGGGTTCCTAGGTCATTGTAGCTGATGTCGAGTTGTGCGACATCTTCCTCAAATTCTGGAAGTAATGCCAGATCTTTCCGTGTGCAGTTCGCTATAATGCTTCTGTCCCACGCTTTGTAGCATTCACATGGCTCCGGGCACCCAGAACACACCCCGATGGAACAGCAGAGCAACAATACAAGGCTCCACCGAGGAACTGATGTTTGTTTGTTACTCATGGTTGAAATCTACAAAAGAATCCCAGAGGATCAAAAGAAGTTCATAACTGTTCATCATTTAAAGAAATTGCCCGCTCTTTTCTGTATAAATCCGCTGGTTTATCACAGTTTTTCCAAAAATCCGCCAGTGAACCATATTCTGAGCTAGTTCAGTAAGTCAACGTTCTCATATCCCATCTCTCTAACATTAACCTCTCGTCTATGATGCAATCCTAATCCCCCCCCCCCCCCAACTTACAAGGCGTACAAGCAACAAACATTTTTTAGATAGAATAATAGGAATTTGGTTTATTTCACTTATGAATTAAATGTGTCATTCACAAACATTTTAATTTTACCACATTTTGAAATAAACCGTTAGACATTTTCATGATTTTGTCCTGTATTCTGATGGTGCAACAAAAACCTATTCTTAGTCATCGGGGATCGAACCCCGGTCGTCCAGCCCGTAGCTAGTCACTATACTGACTGAGCTATCCCGGCTGTTATTCTTAGATCTACGTTTCTTTTTTCTAGCCCTGTTCCTTACTGACGACCAACAGAGTTTCTATCCATAAGTACCTCGTGATAAGCATGGCATTACTTCCTTTCTGGCCCTTCCTCTCAATTACTTCTTTTTTTACGTGTTCGCAATGAGAAGTTGCAAAAATACCTGAATTAGCTTCGCCATGTCCAATTGTCTGTCCAACCGTCTGCAGACAATGATCACTGAAATGATATTGGTTGTTTTACTATAACTTTTCGACACATTCAAGTTTTATTTGAAATCTGAAAATGATAACGAACACTCTACATAAATATCTACATGCCTTCCAACGTACCTACATAGAGAAAGTAAAAAAAATGTTTCGAGCAGAGAAATTAAGTACATTTTAGGCCAAATACACATTTTACATTATTTTTTTGTAATTTGGAGGCGTGTTTTCGAGCGTTGTGCAAATACCTTACAGAAGCCAGAGAAACTAACCTGTGTTGCAGAGCAGTTGCCTTCGAGGACTGAGTTCAGTGGGTGTCTCCTGCATCACGGTGTTGCGTGTTGCAGTCTTTAAAGGGTGTAACGCACAAACTCACTACCTGGGCCGAATATTAGACCTGTACATACTGTGAACACACGCTACTTTTAACCAACTTCTGCAATTTCATTTATAATATCACGAGCTAATGTTCCTTGTACAGGTTAATTATTTCCCCTTAAAGAGACAAATACTATTGTGATACTTTCTATTTATAACAGATGGGCTGTGTTCATAGGCGTTTATAATAGCTGCCAGAAATTAAAAATTGTCTTTTGTGTAATATGTTTGTGACAAATTAAACTTTCCTACCTGAGGAAAATATTAAAAACAAATGTCCATTTAATGTTCCTGTTAGCCTCGTAATTAGACTAAAGCATTCAACTTAAAGCAGGCGCTACAAGCTCTTAAGTCGACTACTTATTCACGTCTCGAAGTATATAATTTTCTAAAGCAGTTTTCCCGAACTAATTTGACAACGTGTCCCTTTTTTGGGTCCTAAATAAGCAACGGATCTCTTAACCCCTTTTTGGTCCTATGCTCCGCCTGATTTTACATTAGCCATGAAGAAAAATACAGTAGATTCCGGTTAATTGGACCATCGGTTAATCGGGGAAGCAGTTTATTTGGGTCAAATCAAATCTTTTTAACTCTTTACGTGGAACTTCGCATAATTGGGGCAGCCGCTCAATTGGGCCAAAGTGTTTTAGTCCCGATGTGTCCCAATTAACCGGAATCCACTGCACTTACAAAATAAATATAACGGAAAAGGTTGAAATACTTTTATGGCATTTAAAATATAGAAACAGAACAAGTCACAATTTTTACAATTTGTAATTAGGCAAATTAACCAAATTATAAACGTAAAGTTTCTTTATATGTTACTGTCAAATGTGTTTGAAGATAACGCAATCGACAGAAAGTAAGACGTAATAAAAGTCAGTTACTTGAAATAAACTGTTTTTAATTTTAGCGAGAAAAAACTGCCTGCTTCTAAACTTTGAAACTCCGTTTAATATTAAGATCGATGATTGACGTATAGACAGACGACTGAAGAATGCCTGTCAATTACTGGAACAGATGAGATATATGAATTCAAAAGCAGTTCAAAATAGACTTCGCCTTGCAAGCTAGACTATTCCAACGAGTGTCTCTGTTTATTGTTAAGAATGCTTAAACTGTTGTGAGTGACCAAAATGTCTCCAATGCGCATTTATTTCCAGCTAATCACCTGAACATATTACTATCACCACAGGAGTTGCGACCCACACTTTGCAAATCACCGCTTTGCTATTCCTATGAATATTTATAATTTACTATTAGAAGACTAAATTACATACGCAAATTTTAAAGTTTCCTATGGTTTATGTTTTGCAATTACTTGAGATTGTAAAAATTATAATTATTACGCAAATGCCAAACATGTTTCAGTGGTGTTCACGGAAGAAACTACTTTTCGGAAGCAATCATCTGTTCTTTCCAAAACTAGGTCTAAATTAATCATGACTTGTTCATGCTCGAAAATAAATAATTAAATAAGGACTCGCCCAGTCCCAAGAGTGGTTGCGGCCCGTATTCACACAATGACGTGCACAACGCCTTTCCCGAGGGCAGCACACGGCAGGACCCGCAGTGTATGGCATTTGTGACGAGCAGGATTACACATCAGAGACAACGGTAATAGCACACAAGTATCCATAAGCGAGACAGGATTCGAAGAACTTGCTGCCCATACTTTGGGAATTAGCTAATACGAGAACGGCAAAAGTTGTTTGGTACTAAAGAAAACTGTTATAAATATACAGGATGATTTAAAAGGTTAGGGCCAAACTGAAGGAGCGTATGGAGGGACTCAGAGAGAACAACTTTCGAATAGGAATCCATGTCCTCTGAAGTTATCCTGAGTCAGTCGAGGCCATTGAAGGTAGGGAAGTCTGATAACATACGGCTGAAATAATTTGGTTTGTAAGATTGCTAATGTAATCCTTGTACATTAATAAAAAAACAAAATTAAGCTAGTAGGAGAATAGCAAAGTATGATTATTTCAGCGGTATGTTATCAGACGTCCCCACCTTCAATGGCCTCGACTGACTCAGGATAACTTCGAAGGATATGGATTCCTATTCGAAAGTTGTTTTCTCTGAGTCCCTCTATACGCTCCTTCAGTTTGGCCCTAACCTTTTGAATCATCCTGTATATATAAAATTTTGTATCAATTTAGTTTAATTGCAGTTTATTTGGAAATCAACCTCTTCAGTCTACCACAGAACTTTTGTTTTCTTGATTATGTCCTCCACCAGATTTGAACGAAACCACAATGTGTAGCCCACTTCGTTTATCTCCCATGACATGGGGTCGAATTCGATGACGGAGGCAGTATGACCTCTGAAACGTCCGTAAACTTCTACCAGACTACACGGCGCAACAACCCAGAAGACAGAAATCTTAAAAGACACAGTTTCGCTTGTGTACTTTCAATGTCATTTTTTCTGCGGTCCCCGACTAAGACAGGAATAGCCAATACAGCCCAAAGTAATGAAAAGAATGCCCACCCCCTTTCTAATGTGCATGCTTCCAGTTTCTCCACCCCCGTACACCCACACAGACACACACTCACTCTCTCTGTCTGTCTCTACCATTATTACATGACGTCACACCACATCCGCACGGTTACAAAAGTTAAATTATCGTTAACATAACAGGGCGTGACCGCGGGCCGATCGGAATTAAAAGATTTTTATCGCAGTAAGTTTACATTGATTCACGGAACACGCCGGAGCCACCCCCTTACATTGTAAATCGCAACGTTTCGTGACAGCTGACCTTGCCTAGGAGCTGTGTTCTACTGATGAACTCGACCGCTGCATTCCAGCTGATTGATACGATATCAAAAATCAGTTGCGTTAGTATTAAACACAAAAAGATACATAACCATCAACTTTGACGGGAAATACTAAGCTAATTATCGCAATACACAAGTGTAAACAGCTCCTTAGTATTATCCGAATTAAAATACATTCTAATGGTGTGGTGTTTTGCAGTCAAAAATTTACAGCATGAAGCAATGACTCTTTTCCTGACAGAGACAAATCATTTGTGTGTCCTTCGAACGGCATTATATGTTTCACTCATTATATGAATTATGCGTGCAGAAACGCATAAGAAGCAACTTCTCTCAGGACATAAGATGGAAAAATAGTTTTAAGTATACAGGGAACACAATAAGTCAGAGATATTTGAACAGCTTCTCAACGCACTCATATTTATTATTGTTAAATATATAAAACGTTAGTCAACACACAATAAGTCAGAGATATTTGAACAGATTCTCAACGCACTCATATTTCTTATTATTAAATATATAAAACGTTAGTCAATTTTATTAAATGACTAACAGAAGAAATATCTGTGAGAATAAACTGATGTTTGTTTTACAAATTACTCTCAAAGCAAAAACCTATTTTACGATGTAGTATGCTACTAACGTTCACAACATTTCGGTAACAAAACTTTAAGCAAAGCGACCACTTGAATTAATCTGACTTGGGATACATTCCAGTGGCGGACTCTTATAAACACGGTAATGAAACGTCAGATTGCATAATCAGCGGGTATTTTTTTATACTAGCTGAGCTGAACTTCTCAAGCAGACCTCTTCCACAGAGTTAGACTGTTCAACGTATCCTCAGACGTTGGGATATAGCTTTGTATTCTGAAGGTCCCGGTTTCGAATATCGTAACGAGGACAGGTTAGCATTTCTAGGGTCTCCCAGGCAAACTCAGAAAATTTCTGTAAAATGCGTTAAAATACATCACTGTCGCTTCCTTCACAACATTTCGAATTCATCGTTCACAGTTATTCCAGAATTCGAAGTTATATAATCTATGCAAATGAACAAGCATTGTTAAATAATCAAAAAAGCGTGTTGTATCTTTTTTACTTGTATCATATATCCCCAATTCATGTAATTCATACGAAATTATACGATATTTTAAAAGTAGGGGCAAAGCTTTTAGAAGCAACAATACAGTTATCTATATATTTCTGCCCCACGCCGTATTCTTCAGTTTCATAAGACATCCTGCCTTAGAGCGCATGGCACACCGAAGGTAGACCGCCTGAATAACGGCAGTGTGTTTTGGGAAGTCGCAGTAGCAGGTGTTATGTAGGATGCAGACATTTGCCTGTTGGCAGCCTCGTCTATGAGAGAAATCAGCTGACTGCATGTCGAGCAAGAACGAAAATGAGCAAGACGTCAGGTGAGTGATGTCATAAATAATAAATAATAAATGCGCTAAATCCATTCATTATATAAATTTTAAATTTAATGATTACAATTTCGATAAACATTAATAAATTTAATTAAAAATTGAAAGTCTGTAACAATATTGTCAGAATATATTTAAAATACTTACAGAGATATTTTATTCAAATTCAGGACGACAAATAACAAGGAACCATTGCCACTACTACCATAACATGAAAATAGAATATCAGTTGATGTAATGCACAAAACAAAGTGGTGTGATCTGTTAAAATTCTTTTATAGGTCAATATTATTTGAGAACTGGTTATATCAATGCCTGAAAAAAATACAACTATAGAGACATTTTCAATCGACAGATTTTATGTCGCTGGGTCTATTATGTCTACAGAAATTAAGTTCAACGCCTATTACAAAAATAAAAGTTGTAATTAAAATGCCAGTAATGAACGTTAAAATAGGTTTAATTATTTTCCGTCACCCTGTGTTTTCCGCTGTCACACAAAATTACAGGCACTCCAAGCTTGGAAAATTACTAGACAATTGAAAATGTGTTACCGTATACTTACAAATATTAAAAAGGTCGTCAGATAACAAACTCATTTACGATCATTTACATATTTATTAAATACCTATATGTATTTACAGCACCAGAATATAATATGTGATAGGTTATATTTAAACGTAATACTATATGCACAACACAATATGGTAATATTATTTCAGCATCATATGGCACACAGTATTAGAGCTGTAAAATTGTTAAGGCACATTACATTAATATATAAATTTCCAACGTTCTGCCATGTAATATATAAAACTTAATGTTAACAAGTGAGGTTAGATTTTCTTCAAACGTTAAACTCTAATGTGTAAGAAATTCACTGACGACGTAAATCGAATATTCATTACGACAGAGGGCATAGTCAATGTAGTCGATTGCATAAACAACAAGTCTTTTTTGAATGTAAGAGGTTTACTAAGCACGGAGGCTTAATATTAATATATTAAATGTAACTAGTTAAGTAACTATATTAAGCAAAGTCCTCCTTCAGAAGCCTATAGTTGTTAAGCTTGTAAAAAAATGATTAGTCTCTTATGGTATCCAAAGAATCATTTGTGTTCAAAAGAGACGGAAATTGGTCCCTATCCTGAGACTTTTGAATCCTGTCCACCCCTCCCAGACGTGATTATGCGGATATCTCTTAACGCAATATAATAGAATGGTGTGGGATTGAAGGAGGATGAGAGGGGAGTGAGATACTTGTACAAGGCAAGGATCGATAAATTCACAGGAGTAACAAACCATGTAAACGTTAATTACAAGCCCCTTGATTACCAGTTACACCACAGCACACTAATAGAGTTGCCTCCTGGCTCTAGTCTATGGACAGCAGTCACGGATTTACACGAATTTAAGTTGTGATTCAGTAGAAAATTTGTGAGATTAATCAGCTGTAAAGAAGTGATATCCAGGTCTTCTGTTTATGTAGGTATCAATGCATCTGAAGGTCATTGCCTGCTAGAAATATTTCCGGAATCCAATAGCTTATCTGCACGCGACTGGAAAGGCGCATAACAAATTAATGACGTAAGCAACACAATAAATACCGGGAGGAATAACTTTACATAACACGTGCAGTAGTGAAACTGTGTAAGTAAGATAACTCCCGGACGCTCTATTTAAATTAAATCTTTTGTAATACACGAATGTAATGTGAATTCAACCTTCCATGACGCCTTCTTCTCGCAATACACAAGTCATGATAATTCGCACAAGAAATCAGTAATAAAGAGTAATTAACTGTAATTCTTATGTATGTGATGTAAAATGTGGAATAATTAATTAACCTAATTAATTCATAGATTGCTCTCCTTCCGTCTTCATGAGTTTTTATTTATTTCAGCCTCTCTTCACACTGTCGCCATCTTATTTTCAATTTCGACCAAATAAATTTTTCGACAAATTCCACACTTTAGAAATATGTTACCAAACAGAAGAGTAGAGTCTGTTTGGAAATAAAATACTGAGAACAGTTGAATGCAGAAAATTACGCAACGAGGGATTTCATAATTAGTATTCTCAACCTAATATTATAGGGGTGATAAAATCAAATAATATACTATAGACAGTCTGCGTAGCACGCATGGAGAATGATAAATATGTGGTTATAAAACGCCAAGGAAAGACACCACTTGGAAGACCAACGCAGAACGTCCATTAAGCTAGAACTTGAAGAAACAGGATATGACGGCATGGATTGGAATAAAATGGCTTAGAATATGGTTCAATGTTGGCTTCCGCGCACACGGTGATAGATAACTGGGTTTCGTAAAGACAAGAAATTCACTGCTTTCCAGGAGAGACTCCACTATGGAGCTCGTTAGTTAATTACAATAACCTAATTGAAATGGTCAGAACTCTGGTTTTTAGAACACAAACTAATCTACATAAAAGACTGCTTTGACGTCATACTAGTGATGTTCTGACAGGTGGTGAGCGATCGATCCATCGACTGAACTACAGTGTCAATAGTCACACGAACGTTGCCCCCAAGTTACCCCGGTTCATTATTAATTTCTGTCGACATGTCATCTTCTATGAATGAGACTCACCTGGTAAACGTGTAACACTACGACGTAGACACATGGAGCACATGTGATTACCGTAAAAAGAGGGTAAAGGTTAAAGTTAAACTTTCTTCCCGACCTAAGCACCACACGGCGAACACACATAGAGGCAAAGCTTCACTCGTTCTATACCTGGACTCTAGATGGATGTAAGGTGTGTATTCTCCATTCCAAAGTGTAAAATATAACTTAAAATTGCTCTGTTACCATGAATACACAAAGGTCTGTAAAATTACGTTTACATGTAACAATCAGAAAATTCTGAAAACGAATTCAAAAAGGAACAACTAGTTTTCAAGGAAAAATATTCGCTCGAATGGCCTGTCAGCGTAACTTTATTCTGCAACCAATTTATTTAAGAAGTATTACTGTAACAAATGTCTGACTGCAGACAAATTTATGCAGAATATTTTAATAGCCTATACAAGCTAATTAAATAAATAAAACAACTAAGAAATGTTAAAATAAATAAAGAATAAAATAATAACTAAACAAACGAATGGCGTATGTTCTGCTGACCAATAGCACTCGATCTAATTGACCTATTTATTAAACACTTCCACACTGAAAGTGAGATAAAAATGACATAGAAAACATAGCCCAAAAAATGCAAGAGCAGATTCCACAGTCATGACGTTGCTAGTGAAAGGCACCATTATTCATCTACCACATGAATCATCCGAGGCTGGTATCTTAAATTACACTTACTGCAGAATTTGCTACGTTGCATGGAAGATGTGTGTTTACTAAAACCTGACTCAATTGCGTCAGCATCAAACTGTGAGGGTGTTTTGACACACACAGGAGGCAAGGGAAAGTAGTAGGTATTTTAAACATGAATTGCTTTTTAACTGCTTGCTAAAGGTTTATAATAATAAAGCCAACTGCATGTCTCCCCCCCTGAAGTTGTGTTTCCCCTCAGTAGCCACATTTCATTGCTGGTGAAAGCTTTAACAGAAATTTTCCGCGTTGATGGATCGGAGACTAAGCCACGTTCGCTGGCCACCTACGTCTCATGACATAATCCTACTGGATTTTTAATTTGATGTTATTTCAAGGACTACACCTATTCGTAAACGATTGACGTATCAAAGTATGCAGATAGAATCCCTGCCGACCCCCAAACAGAAATTACACAAATCAACGATAGTGGAGAGGTTCATTCTAATTTGAAACAGGCGAGCACGCTTTCTAAGCATTTAACTTTAGTCATGGCATTCTTACATCGCAGGTACATATCTATTGCTGCAACACAAATATAGCTCACAGTAAGATATATCACAGACAGCTTGTCTTCGTTATTTGTTACATAAGGCTGTGTGCCGACATAATACCAAACAATCTTTCAATCAAAGTTGTTTAACTTAATGATTTTAGTATTAATTTTACGCGTCAATGGTTTTGCGATTATCAGTTTTGATAAAATGGACATAATTTATTCTAAACTTCATGTAGTTATCGTAAGGTTATAATGGACCGATATAAATAACCTTGTAGAACAGGATGGTCTTTTAAAAGCTGCCAGTTATTCAGCTAATGAACTTCCGTGCTTTAACGAAAACCAATAGCTCATAACGATATTTATAAAAGTCGATTAGACCGAACATGGCGTCTTAAGCATATTCTGCGCCCTCATACCCTATTTATCTACAGTCAATTTTAATACTTCACATTCATCTACGTTTTTGTCTCCAAAGGAGCCTTTTCATTTAAGTTTTAAAATAAAAAATTCTTATATTCTACTATTTCCCCAACCGTGCGTCATGTTCAGCAGATATCATCTAACTTAACTGACTCACGACAGAAGGCGAGATCTTGTGAACAGGGTAATGAACTTCCAGATGCCATAAAAGGAGAACAATTTCTTGACCAACAAAGCGGTCATCAGCTTCTGAAGGAATGTGCTGCAAGGAGTTTATTGACAGTTTTTAGAAAATTGTTGCAACTATAGACCTCCCAGTTGTAGCTAGTAAATAACGTACGATAACCCGTGCAGATACAGGCCTATAGTGACCTACATCTGCACACCCAGACCGCTTTACCCCCGGTAATTTCGCTGGCTAGGAGGCTGGGCAGACCCACACCCGCGCGCCGTAATGAAAACCATGGCGACGAAGAGATAAATTCTTGACCCCGCAGGGAATTCCCCCCCTCCCCCCGTCCTCCAACCCTTAGCCTAGGTTTTAAACCTGTTCCTCAGCTACCCATTGAACTAGAGTTTGCTTTTATTGCATTAGGACAACGTGACGGAATACCCAGTTCCCGATATCTCTCTAGTTGCTTGGCAACCATCTGTAGACAGGAACTACTTTTCTAGGCGCCGTCGTATTGATCGCTTCAGTAAACACATTGGCTCTTCCCTTTTCTGTGTTCTTCCTTCCGCCGTATCCCACACGTGATATCTGTTGAATAAAGTTCAGCGATCTGTATTTGTATTCAAATCTTAATACTGACCAGATCGTGAATCTCTGTGGATCTGGATGAAAGTAACAAACGAAAGTTCGAAGATTTCTGTCTTCCGGGTTGTCCCGTCATCAGGGCGATTCATCGCCCTGATGACGGAGGCAGGATGACCTCTGAAACGTTGGTTAACATCGCCCAGACTACACAGCGCAACAACCCAGAAGACGGAAATCTTCATACTCATCGCCCTGATGACGGAGGCAGGATGACCTCTGAAACGTTGGTTAACATCGCCCAGACTACACAGCGCAACAACCCAGAAGACGGAAATCTTCATACTCATCGCCCTGATGACGGAGGCAGGATGACCTCTGAAACGTTGGTTAACATCGCCCAGACTACACAGCGCAACAACCCAGAAGACGGAAATCTTCATACTCATCGCCCTGATGACGGAGGCAGGATGACCTCTGAAACGTTGGTTAACATCGCCCAGACTACACAGCGCAACAACCCAGAAGACGGAAATCTTCATACTCATCGCCCTGATGACGGAGGCAGGATGACCTCTGAAACGTTGGTTAACATCGCCCAGACTACACAGCGCAACAACCCAGAAGACGGAAATCTTCATACTCATCGCCCTGATGACGGAGGCAGGATGACCTCTGAAACGTTGGTTAACATCGCCCAGACTACACAGCGCAACAACCCAGAAGACGGAAATCTTCATACTCACCGCTGCGAAAACCTCAAATCTTACATATTAAACGAAAGTTCCATTCACAAAGTTCAAGTAAACACGTGTCTAATCTTTTTCAGAGAATTATCTCGATATTCATTTATCAGGTCTGTAAATTCTATTTAATTCACTGCACGTTTTCGACGCAATATATTTGTTAGCCATTCTTTACAATCTCTAAATGTGCACACTATTTTATTTTTGTGAACAATGAAAATTAAACTTTAGCAAAGTCGTAATTTTACCGTTGGGTTGAAGAATATAAATCGATCTTACAGTGTCTAAATGGAACCACGAAAATCTAAATGCTGCTGAGTTACGCGAAGATAAAACTTTGGAGCTACCACGGTGTGATATGGGTCCAATTTCTGTCTCTAATTCTACGGTCGGGGATGTAGGTTGTACGATAAGCTGGGCGCAGATATCAGAATACTGGTTGCAACAGTTTCAAACATTATTCAAATTTGAGGTCAAACATGAGTTTTTTTTCATTATTTTCTTTTTCCTTTCGTGTTATAAATTTTGCTCTAGATTTATAACATACGACTGGAAAACAAAAGAAGCAACTCGCACGGGGTCATGTAGAAAAGGGCGACTACAATTGATTAATAAGCCACTAAAAAGCATTTTGATAAAAGCAAGACCGATTATTCTCTTCGTAGGGCTTCGGAAATGTTGCGTCCCCTTCGCGTCTACTGAGGCATGTGTCAGTCTGATGTCTCCGTCACGTGTGGTGGGTTTTATTTATTCCACAGACCAGTGATTATACAAGTTTTTGTTGTTGTTGCTTGCTGCACACGTAAATTTGATATCAAATTCGTGGAGCGTGCTTTGAATATATTTTTCGTATTATTCCAGCACAGAAGAAACAGAAATGTGTCGTATTGTTATACGACACAATGTTATAAATTTTTCCCCCACCACCAAGTCAGGACACGTAATTATTAAATGTGTACTATTTATATATTTCTCATGATTTAAAATCCCACTCGGGATATGTAGTCGTAGGTGGGAGGACAGTACTAAATGGACCTTACAGAAATAAGATATGCGGATGGAAAATGTATTCAACCGGTTAAGGACAAAGTCCAATTGTAAGCTCTGGTGAACATTATAACAAACCTTCGGGTTTCATAAAAAGAAATATAATTTCTTGACTAGCTGGGTAACTATTACGTTCCCATGAAAACCTGTGTTTCGTGTCGTTAGAACAGAGTTTCATTACAACAAAATATACATTTGATTTTGTGCTGAGAAGTCAGCACTGTTATAAAGGAAAAAATTATCTGAGCAGGCCAGCATCAAGGCAATACTGACCTATATGATAAGGGAGGAGGTGGCTCTGATCACGAAACCTTTGTTATTCAAATGCGTCCATGTTCATGTCAAGGTAATCGGCCACTGGGCGGGAAAACAGTGCCACGATGTGCATCCTGTTTCTCAGTTGGCACGTTTCGAAAATCTCGCCCAATTAGGCTCGCCACTTTTACTTTTATGCTTTACAAGTTCGTAATATCTGTCAGTTTTTCGAAACGTCAACCACGAACAAATTACACAAGGGACAATGCGCAATTTGTATTCTTCACCTGATATTGCTTCATTATAAATGACAAATAGAGGGCACATGAACGGAGCAGATCGTAACCTACTTTTAATTTCGGTACTTTTCTAGAATTTGCTTGGAGGGCCTGAAATAAACAATTAAAGTAGTTCAAATGCATCTTCGACGTATAGAGATTCGAACCTTGACTTCCCGAATACTAGGCAAGAGTTACAGCTACTCGTTCAATACAACAGCAACGTTTGGTTCAGTGCAACATAGTTTTTTTTTAAAATTAATAATGATAAGTACCAGAATTTACCAATACCCTGACGAGCTGTGTATTAAGACCCAGCACCATGGGGTAACAAATACACGTCTCTGCAGGCCTACTGCATGAAACATTTCTGACTTCACATCGTGCCCAAAGTGCAAGGCTGTAAGATGAATTACTTCCGGCTATGAAATCGGACTTATTCACGTCCCAATTCTTTGTGTGGTAGCAGCAACTACTGAAGCCTTATACGTTTTCTTTGGAGGATGACTCGGCTCACAGCGGGGGTTCCCCTACTTCAAGAATAGCACATTGGCTTTGATCGCTCTCTGCATGGAAAGTATACGCAAATATCACGTTACTCCGCACTATCGCAATGTGAGATCCAGACTTCAGGAACCCTGCCGTGAACTGGGCTGTAAAACGTTATCTCCACGTCCTGTAAGCTATGCAACCCTTTCTGGAGCTGGAATCGCCAATACCAATCGCAAGTTGAGGTCGCAAGTTTCGAACCCTTGAGAACGCATGCTGAGTTCTGCGATGACAGAGACTTTTATAGCAGTTTTATTGTATACAGATAAAGTTAATTTTTCTCCAGACCAGAATGCTTAATTGAAAAGAAAAAAGCATTAGTTGGAGGGATGAGTAAAATTATTAAAAACCTCAGAATAACCTGCCTCCAGGCCTAGATATGAACTAGAGACCTACCGAATGAGAAGCAGTAACAGATACACTATCTAGCCGCCCACAATGTTGTCTCTTTGTTAATGTTTTCTGTTACGTAATATTATCCTCCCATGTTGATCTGTGTCTTCACAGTGGGCTGTTTCCTTGAAGATTTCAGGAAATAATATTGTATGCATTTATCAACACCACATGCGTGCTACGTGTTTTGTCTATAGTATCCTTGAT
Source organism: Zootermopsis nevadensis (assembly GCF_000696155.1). The sequence continues at coordinate 180,647 of NW_019060322.1, read as the reverse complement.
TAAATTACGCTAACGTTGTTACATGATTCTACAATTTCTAAAGTTTACATCGATATTGTCCCAACATATATGCACTGTTTATAACTGTGCGTATTATGCATGTACCTTCACAAATCTGTCATTTCAAAATATGTATTATAAACATCCGCCTTTGGCATAGCGCATTTTAAAGTTCCGAAGAATTAGACTTAGCAACTTTTGTTACGCCTGCAATAAAATAATGTTTTTTTAAAATTTAACTCGTCGAGTTAAAATAATCAATCTGTATTATTATCAAACATTCATGCGTTACTTTATGCATTCCCGAAAACCCATCTCAGAAGACTGCTATTTTTCAAAAATAGGTCGCCTTACAAATTTTAGGACCCTACATCGAATGAAACTGACATTATTCCCCTGACTCGGACAAGTTCGCCATGTTGGTATTGTTAGTGACCGTTGAACAAATTGTACGGAGTTCATGCCCAGTTTAAAAAATAGTTCTGCAACATGATACGATCGCTGAGAATGAATTTAGTCGATTCCCTATAAACTGAAAAAAAAGTCAACGCGTACACTGCGCCTGAAGATACAGCAGAATACGAGGCTTACGATATTCTGTAATTAAATATAAAAATACCCACAAATTATCGTGACACAAAAAGTGTTTTTCTACCAGTAGCAAAATAATACATCGATTCCATCCTCCGAGTCCCATATTATTACCCACACATACACAGAAACAATAGTAAAAGAAATCTCAAGACCGCGATTTGCGTGTCTCACTGCCGCCTAGAATAACTTAACATAATCTAGTAGCCTTGTGTCTGCTTATCAGCTGATCCAGTATCGACCGACTCAAGTCTTCACGCGAATTAGCCCCAGTGACTGTCTACACATCCTCCTCCTCGCTCTGGACCGGGCCAAATGTCTTCGTGGTTGCTTCTGTGGTGTTATAAAAAACAACAATTTTCGGGACAAAATAAACAAACTTTAGATGTCTGTGCAGCAATATTATTTAACTCGGTACTTCACGATATCACTAAATCGAAAGCTGTGAGCTTTAGTGACACAGCTCGGCTTTATATTTTAAGAAGAATGTGTTCTTCACTTGGCCCTAAGTTCTGCAGCACGACATAGTAATGGCGCCAGAATGATACGTGTATAAAGAGTGTCCAAAAGAAGCACTTCGGAAGTCACTTGTCAGTCTAACGGTAGTCATTTTGAACATCTATATTAGAATCACCAAGTGCCAATTCTGACGTATGTAATGATTTAATTTATTTAAATGTCTCTGCTTCATTCACTGAATGTGTGTATAAATCCTTTTGGGACACAATGCATTTGTCTGGTTCAAAAAAAGAGATGATCTTGTTTGACAGGGACCGTACATAAATCGACTTCTATGTTGTGAAACCTGGCTGGTAGGTACAAACGAAAACGAACATTGCCGTCATATGCAGCCACCAGCGTCTGGCAAGGCGTGGTCTTGGGCGTCCGCCGAATTGTACGTACTGAGACTAAATGAAAATCAGTATAACGAAATGTCGCCTTCGTTTACAGGTTTCCGTATCACTGCGTTGCTTATTTGCGGTAAAATTATTGTTGTAATAGGCTATCGTACAACGCGGCGTAGGTCCCTCGCTCTTTCACGGTCGCACTTCCACAGCCCACGTCTGCCCGCTTGCCTCAGAAGCTACATAGATCGTGCTGCATTGACTTGGACTGTAATTTTCAGTACTGGCCGTTGACCTTGTGTTAGATAATCCTGATAAATTTCACCCACACACACACACACACCGACGTCTTCCCAACGAACAGAAAAACAAATATTTGAACGCTTATTAATCATTAATGTTCGTATTCAATATCATGTTTTTCGTGTATTTGGTCCCCCCAACCACATTATTTTCATAAGGTGTGAACTTCGCACATCGCGGATATTTGCCGTTCGCGGGGTTTACAAGAAATACCCCCCCCCCCCGGGAGAAAGGCAATAATAGACTAGACTGTGATATTTTTCCGATTCAAGTCGAATGAATTCCGTCACTGGGCAAGCGAGATGATTCAAAATGACTTAATGTGAAGTATCTGATGGGTAATTAAAAATGCTTTATTCAAAACTGGTGGTTAATCAGCCATATCGCAAAGTTAATACGATTCGTGACAAAGCCAATGAAAATCCAAACTCAAAATTTGGGCATCTAAAATTCTACAATACCTACGATTTAATTTTTTAAAAAATAAGTAAGTAATACAAGCAAACACAAATAAATATGTAATATTAGCTGATAATGTTAGTTGAGACTCAGAAGGAAAAAAAAATTGCTTTCTTACGTCTATAATTAAAGTCGTAAAATGTTTCCTTAATAATTCTAACTCCATTGCGTGTTGTTTTGTAGGGCAATGGGACAGAGACAGCCCAAGTTCAGGGGGTGGACGGGGAGAGAGTGATGAGAAAACTGGCGATGGCGCAGTTTATTCCGGATGCCATGACTCTGCACGCACAATCCTTAAATGAATATGCAAGGGATGGGGGGGGGGAGGACATTCTGTTTAAAAATAATAGCAAACATCCTTGACGCAGTTAAACTATTCCAGACAAAAACAACAGCGGAAAGACCAGCGCTGCTCCAATCGGAGCGATTTGGTATAAGCCACTTCACTGTTTGATTTATTTATTACAGAACATCTACTGTTGTAAAGAAAATCATAATAAACATTACAAAGGCCACAAATTATTTTTTATTGTTAATTCAGAATATCGAACAAATGTTTCACAGGAAGTTATATTCTTCTTCTTCCTGTGGCTCTACAACCCAGTGTGGGTCTTCGCCGCCTACTTTCTAAGCTTTCTTAGTCTCAAGGAAGTAATATACCGTAAGGAAATAACATATATTTGTTATGTTATGCAGTATTCTTTTACGATGAGCGTTTTTTCTTCTTCAGAAAATCGATTAACTATTGCGGCTTACACAACGTAGGACCGAACCCAAGTCAAAAGTAAATCTTGGAAGAAAAAATGATACCCAGAGTACGAACAGCGTATATTCTGTAATCGATCACGCGATTCCTCGTTGTTGGTACAGTTTCTGCGACGTGTAATTAATAACTGTCGCAGGGCGCCGCCACCAGAACGACGAGCTCCGTGCAGCTCGAAATTTGCATACCTATCAACAAACTTGCAGAAGGGCTGTATTCATTTACCAAAGAATACTAACCTTGACATGTCTCAGCACCGATGAATTAGAAGAGAAGAGAACTTCGAGTACAGCAATCCTTCACCAACCGCGCGGTTGCGTTTCTGAAAACACCGCGGTTGGCAGCTCAAACGTCTTATTGGAAACCGGTTAGGGCAACTGCGGCCGTTGGTAACTATCAAACCAGTTTTCTGTCCCTTCGTACATACACAATAAGTTTTTAATAACAGGTACAAAATAACAGACATAATGAGTCTCAAAAATACACGAAACACTGGGGTAATATTGAAACCATAAAACTGATTTCGGATGTTATTACAGCCTCAGAAACTGTAGGTCTCTTCGTGCTAAAGGAATGGATTTTTTATGTGTGAACATATTAAAAATCGCAGATACATAAATCCAATCCACACTCTCACATCCATTATATTTAAGTTCCACTTTAATATTATCTCTCCATCAGGTGTTACGATACTATTTTTAGAGTATTTCTAACCAGTCATGCGTGCTATATGCTCAACCCATCTAATCTTACCACTGGTTATTTAAAGACTGTGCCAGTTAATAATGACGAGGTTGGTGAACTATAAATTAATAAGACTGTAGACAGAAGCGGTCGTGGCCTAACTTAAGGTAGTATCTTGGCGTTTGCTTGAAGGGACTGAGGAAGACCACAAAAATATTATGTTCGTTACAGCGATCTTCGACCCGAGATTTGAAAATGCAACCTCACGATTGCGAAACAAGAATATTAGCAACGTTGAGCCTCATCTCATTTTTCTTCATTTAATTACCACAAAAATGTACAAAAGACTAAGTTACATAAATTCTGGGAATATGTTTTATAAAACAACGTGTTAAAACGCTTGTATCTGTGTGTTTTATATGCAGTCACAACGAAAACCACCGCCCCAGAACCCTGGTCTTCGGCAGTGCGAGGTTGGGGGTTCCAAGCCTTGAAAAGAAATGTTCTTCTGACCCGGAACTGGGAGCTAGAGCCACTGTCATCGGTAACGAGAGTGGCTTCCCTGCAGGGCTCACTGTCGATGAGCTCGGTCAGTACCGCCGACGTCGTCCTCCTAGCAACCTGCGTCCTAAGGACAATCTGCGGCCAGAAGAAGGGTCTCTCAAATCAATTACATCGGAATATACAAGAAGGTTTCTTCCACATCCTTTCCTTCCCACTGACAAGGAGCATTACTTCGGCGAGGACCACCTCACTCAAATGTTGGGGACCTCCGAAGGATCTCTAGTGACAGCGGTGAACATAGACAGAGAAGGAGAGCATCAGGTTTTGGTCAAGAAAGGTCGCAGAAGACGAAAAAGACCTGAAGACGACCTCAAGCTGGAAGGTGGATTGTTTCTCAGGCCTGAATATTATGATACTTTCGTAGATTTCCCGCGTCAACGACCCAAAGTTATTAGACCTCGCACACACATAAATTCAGAAAATCATCGCCAGCTTCCGATGTCTCTGTTAACAGAGAACAATGCGCAGTATGTGGTCTTCGAATCTGCGAAAAGACCTGAACTTGCCCGAAGGCCAACTACTCTGCGTACCGAAGGTGATGTATTAGTGAAAGAGTCGGAAATACGCTCGCGGTATGGTCCACATGAAGGAGCCAAAAGGCCTGATCTCGCACGGCGTAACACTAGTCTTAGAACGGAGGGTGATATGGATACGGTAACGGAACACAAGGAGAAATACGTGGAATTTACAGACGCGCGTCGTGCGGAGCTGTCTAGAAGGGCTACACAACTTAATCTAGAAGGCGAGATGTATACATTAACTGAAAACAGCGAGAACTATATTTATTTATCGTCACCCAAAAGATCGGAGCTTAAGAGAAGGCCAACTAATCTGAAGCTAGAAGGACAGATGGAAAATGTAACGGAAAATATGGATAATTTTATAAAATTTCTTGGAGGCAAGAGAGCAGAGATGTTGAAGAGGTCAAATAATCTTACTTTAGAAGGGGGTGTAGAATATATGCCAGAGTATAATGACATGTTTAGAGATTTCCCAAGGGAAAGACCTGTTATAAGAAGACCACCGGTGAATTTAAAGCAAGAAGGAGAACTGTATATTACCACCGAGAAAAAATCTCAGTTTATAGATTATTTATCCAAAAGCAAAAGGCCGGATCTTGCAAGAAAACCAACAAACTTAACTCTTGAAGGTGAAATAGAATCAAAACCGGAATACAGGGATTCATATGTTGATTTTCCTAGGCACAGACCGAAAGTAAAGAAGCCAGATACATCTCTAAAACCAGAAGGCGTCATTGAAAATATTACTGAGAAAGAGGCTCAATTCGTCCCATTTTCAAACAGCGGCAGATCTGCGATTGTAAAGAGACCACCAGCAACTCTACGTCTCGAAGGAAAAATGAATACAAATCCCGAATACAGAGAATCGTTTACAGATTTCCCTAGAGAAAGACCTGTAGTTACGAAGCCTGCAGGGCATCTTCAGCATGACCCCAACACCTTACTCCTTCTAGCCGACGAACCGTTCAAAAAGCCTAGATGTCCTAGTCCACAACCTGAATATAACCTTCGCTCAGAGGGCAGAATAGATAAAAATCCGGAATACAGATCTTCTTATGTAGATTTGCCTAAAGAAAAGTCAGTCACAAGACGACCTCAGGGTCAGTTGAAGCGTCTGAACGGAAATTTTAGAGTGGCCGATACCCACACGCCCAGGGCCCAATCTGAAAGAAGGCACGGAGGAGTGTCTGGAGTATCTGACGAGGTGGAATCCAGGAGGACTTATGTGGATTACACATCACGTGACAGGACTCCTAGCAGGAGGAGGCCAGTGGATAATCTCAAAGTACAAGGAACTTCGTCACTAGTAGACGCAATAAGCAGCCCTCGGGCGTCTAGAAGACTTAACGTTTCAAAAAGAGTAGTTCCTACGGCAATAAACTGCTCTGGAGCTTACAACACGCTATCCAAAGACGAGCCAAGGCCCGGGGAGAAGACTGTGACGTTCGAGTATGGAGACGGCCGACCGAGAACTTGCCCGTGAGTGAGGACCTGTGTTCTAACGCTATACGAGAGATGTATTGATAAGGGGGAGTAGTGTAAGACCAATGTTTAAACTGGACTCATCTGTTCTGTTCAATAGCGACCGTCAATACATTACCTGACTCCATGGTACCAAAACCCGAATGTTCAGTATATCGCTAACAAAATCCCGCCACTGGACACGATTCTAGGCAAGTAGGGTTTGAGGTTTTCATGGCGGTAAGCCCGAAGAGGGCTGTTTTATGGGTTGTAGCATTGTGTAGTCTGGTAGAAGTTTACCAACGTTTCAGAGGTATTTGCTGCCTTCATCATCAGGGCAATAGCAGCAAAAGAAGACAACCATCTATGAGTCTAAGTAGTTCTTCCTGCCTCCCAGCTTAAGAATCTGTTTCCGAAAGAAGTGTCAGCACATAAAAGTCTACTGCCACCACGAAGTAGATGTCACGTTGAGAAGCTAACATCTGCCCAGCTAGTCAAAAATTCGTTACCCCGTTCACAAAAACCTGCCACCCCGTCACTATCCTCATCCAAATAAATTAAGTACTAGCCTTTGCACACCCAGTTCTTCGAAGACTCATTTCAATATTATATTACAAATGGAACATTATCTTCAGGTCTTCCTGCCAAAATTCTGAATGCATTTCTCATCTATCCCATGCGTGCTACTTGCTCCGTCCACCTCATAAATAAAGCTAACAAAAACGAAATAAATCATAAAATTAACCTTGTTTCTAGTAATGACGTTCTACAAATAATATAATGTTAAAACAAACATGAATCAGTCGCCAGAGCCTCGTTCGTGAGGTCAGAGTGCAGAAGTGAGTATGGGTTATGGAAACCACCATCTATGAAGAATTTGCTCGGAATTTAAAATCACCTCAGTTGCTTAAATACGAATCGGAATTTAAAAAAACTGGTAGTGGTTTAAAAGTTGTGTATGAAGCATCAATCAGAAAAGAGCAAGGAATCGGGTCCGGGAATAACTTTGCGGAATAGACGTTATTATGAAAATTCATAAATAACTACCTTTTTGGCCTACTCTAAATCATGCCGGATCAAAGATGAAAGTCGTAACTAAGGACCGATGGTATGACAATATGCTCCTGGATATTTTTGGCCCAGGAATTAAGATTAGCTCCAATGGACCAATGTTACTAAAATGTGTAGTTTTACCAAATAAAGTAACTTCGTATTTTTATAACATTTTAAATCAACAGACGAAGGAAAATACCAAACAATGTGCACCAGTTTACTTTTACGTATTACTCAGCCATTGTTTCAGAAAACCAATCACTGATGAGATATCTAACGCTGCTCTTACCTGAGCAATCTTTCAATATCTGGTTTAACTTCTGTTGTTGAGATTCCCATGCATCAACCCAAGCGTCCATCTAGTTCTTGTGGCTCTTCATTAAGCAGGCAATTGTTTACAGAGATCGATATTCCCAAATACTGATTGCATTAATAAGATGTCCTCTCTCTCATCAAGGAATTATTGTTCAACACGCAGGTTAACACAATAGGTCTCAGAAAAAATGTACGCGGACCTCACAAAACATCGGAAGGTCGCGGGATGAGAATCCGTGACATAACGCAATGCATTAAATAAACACACGGTCTAGTATTTAAACTTGTGACATCTGTTCAATAGGTGGAACAACATGAAAGTCGCTTCGAGACGAGATGGAAGCAAGCAGTCGGAGGATCTGTTGGCCACAGACACAGGAAGTACCGAACCGACATTCAAATTACATGTCATGAATGTGGACGAAACGTGTGACGAAAATGATGACTTTGCCCGCAGGCGACGACGGGGAAGACGACGTCAATCTTCCAGGAGTTCACCTCCGCACCCCATTCTGTCGACGTCCATTGTTTCGTCGAGGGCACCATCTCCCGAAGTTGCACATCAATGTTAGTATCAGATAACGCGGTATTCACAAGAGCCTGACACTACAGCTATCCTGAAAAAGCCTAGTTCACACCCTCCCATCTAGTAATACGATTAATTGTACGTATGCCTAAGTATTCCTGGTGGTTTCTTCCCTTCTGGGTTTGCAAACATAAATGAAAGTAGTGTTCTTATTTACTTACGGTTGATTAAGGATGGTATCAACAGCTCAGATCACGTGATGTTGACTTACAGGATAAAAAGCAATGAATTTGAAAGTATGTGGTTGCAATCACTTGTGATTGGATTTAATGTACCAGAACTTTTCTCACATTTGTCTGGAAGGACTGAAGAAAATCACAATAAGCCTCAGGATAGCCAATCTCTGGGCTCCAAATGATGCACATCTTTCCAAAATTGGGTCTAAAACTTGCCATGACTGCTTGCAGCAATTCAGACTATTTGGACCGAATAAAATTTTACACAGTTAAGTAACTGTAGTTTCTGGTATACGAATATCTCAGTGACTTCATCTCAACTCATTCTAACAGCTAAATAAGCTGAATTAACAGAAGTTTGGTTTGCCTTCTTCCAGTTCCGACGCATCGAGTGCAGTACCCACTGCACCAAATGGAGCATAACAACAATCAAGCATTCGTGGTTTTGGACGACCTCAACAACAACAGCCACTTCTCTCATGCACCCACAGCAATTCCTCGCAGCAACTTCTTGGACATACCGCCCAACAAACAGCAGCCACGGCATGGCCGTGGCCATGTCAACTGGATGCCGTCATGGCATGATAACCCCACTTCCATATGAACAAATAACCACTTTCCGGTCTATAAAATTGTCAACAAACAAATAAAGAACTTTACATTAAAACTCTAACATGCCACTTTAAAATGGACTTCTCCACATCGACTTGGTGCTACTCTGTTAAAATATAACTTTACTTGAATGCCACCTTCGTGGATTGACCTTGCATGTTGTTGGAGGTTCCCCGATAAAGTTTTTCTTAATTTTAATGTAAGTAATTCATTATAAAATGATCTCACATTCAGTGGTATAAAAATATATTTATTCTAGAATTATAATCCTGTCCCCAAAAAAGACAGTTGTGTTACTACACTCGTAGTAATAGCTCCAAAACCTTTGGATAGGGAAATAAATAAATGGAGAATACTGTAATGCAAATACTTTGGTTGGTACCTAAACTTATCTAGACTGAGGAACCCTGTAAAATGCTCTTATATATTAATTAAATCTCCGGGAATGGCATTTTACTATATTAATTAACTGTCTCTGGAATTCAAAACAAACTTTCTTTCCTCTCAGAAGGGAAATTATTTGTGGGAGCACACGTAAAGGTTCTGTTGTTCAGAGACTGGCAAGTCAAGCTAATGTCTGATGGGAAAGAAAATGAGACATTTTCAGAAAATGATCATTATAGGTGGGACTTTACATAAACTGTTTTATCAAGAAGGAAAATTTGGGAACCACTGCTTTACGCTGAAAATACAATGCAATGGATGTTATTAAATACTGAGCGATGCTGAAATAATATTTCAGAGTAATTGTATGTTACAAGCGTTACTTAAATTATCATGACTGTTATAAAAATGTGCTTTAGATTTATATGAATGTCATGTACTTCAGCGAGATGAGCTTCGTAGTGGCCAGTTTAACAAAAAAATGAGAGGCGATTGGCAGGTGTTAAGTAAGTACCAGGCACTGAAATGGCATCTGATTTTCAGTGAGTAATATTTTAAATACGCTCTTCGCTTATGTTCAGAAATCATCAATATTTTGAAGATTAAACTTCATGTCCTGTGAAATATCACAAATTTATTTTTAAAAAACGCACATTGGTGTAGACCTCTTTGGAGAACAGATGGAGGATGATATTATGGACGATTAGAATTTGTGTTGGCCCCTGACATAAAATACAGGACTTTTCCATTTTTCTACAGATCCTACAAACAAATTTAAGTTCATTCACACTTAAAATAATGATCCCTGCTGGGGAAGACAACTATAACCAACAAAAACAGAAAGTAACTAACAAAATCATTAAGTACGCTTAGTTTTGCACTTTTAAATTAACCAATGACGTAAACACAGCTCTGTGTAATAAAATATTTTCGAAGAGGACATCTGAGATTGACACTTCAATTGAAATCTGTTTGGTAGTTTTGAAGGCACACACATCTGATCTCACTATTATGAGTTCATTTTTGAACTTTGTACAGGGAAAGGCATGATGCAGTAATGTAATTGTGGAAAATCAAAATCTTTTGAAGACAATTAAAAAAGTTATACACCAATATCACAGAAGAGTATCTTGTTTTCAACTGTTTATCTCTACGTACTGAAAGAAGTTAACTTGAAATAACCAAGGCTATTCAAAATCAGTAACAAGACTAAGAGAAATATGTGGCATTTTGTTAACTGCTTTACCAATTTCATGTGTGTCCGTCATTTTCCTCTAAGCGGTCATGAAATGAGCTTGATGTAGTCAGTTAAATATTACATATCCCTCCATACCCCCCCCCCCCCCCAAAAAAAAAAAATGCAGAAATATAAAGAAGCAACTACACTGCCATTTCCTTTGAAAATTCTTAAAGTAAGTTTGTGTACAAAGGGCAAAGTGTGTTTCAGAAGATAACTTTGAGATGCCCCTTTATTGCATATTTCACTGCAAGCTACCTCTATACGTTGAAGGAACTGTAAGGAGCTTATAATTTGTGTTTATGGTGAAGTTTTTGTAAATTAAAATTATTGTTGTAACTGTTGTGGTTATTACTTGACAGATGATTACATTTAGTGTCAAAAGTATTGTTTACATGTTAATCGTTGATTTGCATAGCCTAATATATGAAGAATGTATGAAAAAATTTATTTTTTATATTTTGCTTTATTTCTTTATATCATCCTCCACTTTCACACATTTTTACCACCATAGACCCAAATGCATAACAGATGTTTTCAAACTCCATCAAGAAATGACAGGCATTTGCTGGGCCTACTCATTGTAATCAAACTCCTGACCCTTCAACAACTCTTTCAGAATCCTGAAGAGATATAAATCAATGTTAACGAAGCATATATTACGAACTATTACCGAATCATTTCTCAGATTATTTACTCAAGAACTTTGCTTGTTCCGGAATACAGGTCTGAATATGAGAAGGCAATACGACTCGAGTTAACAAGGTAACAGCATAACAGGACTGGGCCCCAAACTTACACGCACTTTCTGAGACGAATTTAGGGGATGAAAAATGAAGGAGGGAGAAATCGTTCAACTGAATATTACACTCTTACGAATGCTAAATATAAACCAAACACACATGCTAAAGCTCAACCATCTTTGGCTTTTTAAATAGCAGTCACATTTTTCGTATGCTACTACAGCGTTTGGCAGATCCCACATAAATTAATTTTCATTGCGTTTAGATTAAAGCAAACTGATTGCACATTCCCCCCCCACCCAAAAAAATAAATTAGAAAAATACATGGTGCTGTCTGTTCAGTACATGCCGTTTCCTTCCTTACGCCGTCAACTGATTAGGTTATGTAACATCAAAAATGCACGTGGGTTGACAGAAACAAATGTCATTTCCATCTTACCTGAAGAATCTTCTGTAAACTCCTTTCTCAAACTTATTATTGTTTATATTAACAACACCGGCCTTCACTATCTTAAATTGTCCTGTACAGAAATATATTAAAACACTTTTAAACTTCAATGACAGTTTTTCCACCACCCACACAGCGGACCATTCACAAAATGGCGCAACCATTGCATGGGTCTGGAGATTTAAAAAAAAATAGAACAGAGAACGGAACAGAGGAGAAGCAAAGTGGCTGGCTACAGACTGGAAAATCCATTGTCGATTTCCGGTAGGGGCACCACATTCAGATCATCTCCTGACCTCCTTTCTACTTGCACTCCCATCCTTTTCCTGAGGATAAAACGGTGGGAGCGTGAATTTCAATTGTTGATGCTATTAAGTAAACCACGAAAACAAATTTCGTTAAAAATGGTAAAGAATCGGTTTTCCAACGTCGTTTCCAATGGCATCTGAATGATCACCTGATGTAAATTGGCGTCTTTTCGAGACGACATGACGCTTGGCATCGGTTTTCAAACGTCGTGTACGATGACATCCCGATGTTCACTAAGAATGAACAACATTCTGTAGTACATTTTTCATGGTATGAAACAGCGAAAGGGGAGAAGTATATGATACTGATAATTAATTGGCTGCTGAGGGCGGACAAAACTGTTTGCCACAATGAACCATTCATGAGTGAATGAAAATGTTTAAAAGTGGTTGATCAAGTGCTGATGATGCAGACAGGTTGGGATGACTATTCACATTCACATATAAACAAAACACTGCACACTGAGGGTGCAAGTTTGCCAATGAAAAATTGACGGCTTCATATGCAGCTAAAAAGAATTCTTCTCTCAGCAGAAATACAGTCTAGTGCCTTGATGGAACAAGTGCATCAAAATGCAGAAAAAATGTAAAAAAATCATGAATATGGCGTCTTTGCATCAGCATCAGTTGTAACTTTTTTTTTAATCTCCCTCAAACACCTGCAAATTGTTCATTACAATTATTATTGCTATTGGAAGTGGCTAATACACTTAAAGATGTAAAGGTTCAGAATGACTGATTTATACAAGACTATAAAAGAAATTCGAAGATTGTGAAGAATGTGTTCAGTCTATTCCTTTGTGGCTGAAGTAGAGAGCACAAGAGCAGGAAACATGTTTGATGATCTTATAGACAGCTGACCATGTTAGTGAAAGTACGTCAAGCAGAAACAAAGGAAAAGGAAAGTCAGAATAAATGATAGTTGCTCTATTTTTCTGGATATTAGGTTGCTAGGAGAGGTGGTCTAGTTCAGGGGTCGTCAACCTTGTCCCTACCGCCCACTAGTGGACGATTCAAGCTTTCATGGTGGGCGGTGGCGGTTTTTGTCCGTTGTTACAAATTTTGTTCTTCCTCCATATATCAAATACATTGCCAACAACTTAGCGAGTTTGACTTTTTAAAATATGCTTTTGCAATTTACTTTTGAATTCCATCTCTAAACTTTGAATATAGATAATAATTCACCGGACACTTCTCGAAGTATACTCGTGGACGAGGGAGCAACGAATGAGCTCCGCAGCCAAAGGCACGAGTTTAGTGCGCATAACGAGGGGGCTTACCACCGGTCATCACTCAGTCTTCAAGCTGTACCTCCTTCATGGTGATGGGCAGTACGTGCGGCACCGGTGGGCGGTAAGGAAATTTTACCATCAACAAAGATACAAAAGTGGGCGGTAGGTATAAAAAGGTTGACGACCGCTGGTCTAGTTCAACAGTATGTACTGATGAAAGTGGCCAGATGGTTTACGTACAAAAGCACCAAGCTACTAAGGTAATTAAAGTGTTAAAATAAATAAATCAGACAGGGTCCTCCAAAGAAGCTTGGGAAAACTTCTGAAAAGACGGAATGATTCTCTTTTGTAATACCTGTGCTAGACCAACCACGTGTAATAATGAAATGACGACGACTTCATGATAAATATTAAGTCACTAATATGCAATAATTTTATTTTATGGAGGAAAATGGGGTAAACATCTGTAACGAAGAAATAAACTCTGTCGAAGAAAACCATACAGCATATTTACTACAATAAGAGTTACCACAGAAATATGAGTCACATGTACATAAAGTCATGGGTGTGAATATTGGACACGATATGTTAACAATACATAAAATGAATATTCCATAAAAAGTTTTCAAATTCATTTACAAGTACAAAATAATATATACGAGGGTCGCTCATTAAGTAATGCCCCACATTTTTTTTCTCAGCCAATACTGAAGATAGAAAAGTGTACTTTTACATGCTTGAGATTTGATGTTTCCCGCGTTCGTGTACGGAGTTTCAAATGATTCCAACCGATAGCGGAGCTGTAGTGAACTGTTAAAATGGCGTCTGTGAACGACTCTCGTTACAAGCAACGAGCTGTAATTGAATTCCTTGTTGCTGAAAAAGAAACGGTGGTGAACATTCATAAACGTTTGTGTGCTGTGTATGGAAGCTGTGCAGTCGATAGGAGCACCGTTGGTCGCTGGGCTAAGAGAGTTAAAGCTTCAGGAAGTGAAGAAACCGAGCTCCGTGATCTGCCGCGCTCTGGGCGTCCTGCCACAGCCACCACTCCAGACATGTTGAACCGCGCGGATGCCATTATTCGTGAGGATCGGCGCATCACAACTCGACAATTGGCCCAACAGCTTTCAGTCAGCAATGGAAGTGTGATTGCAATTATCCAGGCTCTCGCATATTCGAAGGTGTGCGCAAGATGGGTTCCACGAAGTCTCACAGCAGACCACAGGATTCAAAGGAAAACGATTTCTTCTGAATTGTTGGAGCGTTTTGATGCTGAGGGAGAGGTCTTTCTGTCCCGGATCATTACAGGTGACGAAACCTGGATACACCACTTTGAGCCAGAGACAAAAAGGCAGTCAATGGAGTGGCATCATCCTCAATCACCGAGAAAGAAGAAATTCAAGACAACTCCCTCCGCCGGAAAAGTCATGATGACTGTCTTTTGGGACAGTGATGGGGTCATTCTTGTGGATGTGATGCCAAGAGGTGCGACCATCAATTCAGACGCGTACATCAGGACCCTGAAAACCCTCAAGAAGCTTTTTCGACGAGTTCGGCCTCACAAGCATCCAGCAGAAATTTTGCTCCTGCACGACAATGCACGCCCTCACACAAGTCTGAGAACCCGGGAAGAAATCACCAAATTGGGTTGGACGGTGCTACCCCATCCCCCCTACAGTCCAGATCTGGCACCCTCCGACTTCCATCTCTTTGGGCCCCTTAAAGATGCTATCCGCGGAACAAGATTTGAAGATGACGAGAGCGTGATTCAAGCAGTGAGGACATGGCTACGTGCACAGGACAAGAGCTGGTACCGGCAAGGCATGCATGCACTTGTTCCACGCTGGCGTAAAACCGTACAAGTTGATGGGGACTATGTGGAAAAATAGTATGTGTAAAGGAAACATTGATTTATATTGTCACTAAATTTGAGTCATCTTGAATAAATATGTTCTGAGGAAAAAAATGTGGGGCATTACTTAATGAGCGACCCTCGTAAAATTAAATAAAAACTAATATAAAGTGGGAAGGCAATAAAAATATTTAACTTTTTTAAAAAATCAAAACACGTCAGTCTAAATTCTTGTCACATTAGAATATGTGATATCCTTACGAGATAGCTGTCGGTATGTAGATATGCAGGCAGTAAAACTGCTAAGCACCATAAATAATTCATAAAACAAAATAGCATGCCATACTCGCTCATGTAATAGCTTCACATTTTTTTACTTTACGAGATTTGAGGTTTACACGATGGTAAATCCAGGTTATGGTCCCTTGTATGTGGTTACCAATATTTCTGAAAAACTTCTGCCCTGAAGATGAAGGCATACAATAAGTTCTTTAAAGCATTAGTATCCACCTATGAGACTATGTGGTGTCATAACCCAGACGATCACAAAAATATTATTTTCCTCTGTTTCGTAGCTGCAAATTTGGCAGTTATTTAGCCATTCACATATAAACAACAATTAAAGTTAATACTTCAGGACTATGAAATAACTGTGGAAAAATGAACTTCAGTTTCAAATACAAAATGCTTTCAAAATGCATTCTTTGCAATTCTCTAGATCTTATTTTTATTTACACTCATTTATTGTAGTTGAAAGTGTATTGTTGACAGAGCTACCAATCAAAAGGAAGGGCGCAAACTGCGTAAATGAATAAATTACTTTTCCCTGCATTTGCTTACATACCTCACTGAAAAATGTTTCTAATTAAAGTTCCAGACGCTATACAGATCTATTTTTTGCTATAAACCAGTTTTATACAGTGAAGACACGTTTTAAAAAATTATATACAGATTAGAGCTTCATAGGGGTCATAACATAACAATATGCATTAAAATAAAATCTGCCCAGCAATTTCTGGTATAGACCTCGTACACATAACTTTATCTTAGTGATCAAGTTCTTCGAGACAAACGAAGGCAGATGGTCACGACTTTATTACGTATTCACTTAATGTACAGAGTGAAAATTATGCGCAAAAACAATAAATTGTAAGATATTGTACAAAGCAGTAAAATGAAAACAATATATGAATATATCTCACTTAACCTCTGTGGACTCTTGCTTTGGTATGTTCTTTCTCATTCCTTTCCTATTTTTAGAAGCACCTGAGTGATCGAACACGTAACAGCGTCATCTCAAGGATGAATTGCAATGCATAATTTCAATTCATTTCTTTTCTATTGTATTTACATAATAGAATTTCTGTCCCCCACAAAATAATTGTTTAACATATTCATGAGTAAATGAATCCTAGAGGGGGACAAAAAAATATTATGACATATTTAAGATGTAAAATTTCCTTTGAAGCTTCGCTCTATTGAGGCTAGCGAGAACTATAAAATAATAATTATTCAATTAATTATCTGTTCCATGGCAATAAACCTTGAGATTCACAAAAAGGTGGAGAATATGTTAAACAACTGAATAAATAACAACCATGCAAGGAACAACCTACAGTACGGAGTTTGTCCAAATATGAAATGTTATATGCACAGCACCAGAATAATGAATCTACAGAATGAACTGCAGATAAATCTCTGCAGTTTTCGGAGTTGTACTGGCTATGATTTTGCACCATTATTTTGATACTGTCAAAGTGATTATAAATTCTGCAATAATATTAAAAACTTCAATAGAATATGCAGCTCTGACCAAATAAAGTTTCTTAAGTACACATGTAACAACATGAGAAATAATTTGGATCTGTATTTCTAATGTCACCTTCTTATTTCTTTGTAGTTGCCTTTATGAACAAATGTACGTATTTAATATTTTCTATGACAAAATTTTCTGGACAATCAGTTTTGTTTTAAATTTTTATTGTAACGTATGAATTTAATTTGTGGGGGTGCTGCAAGTGTTTAGCTCAACATATCTCTTTAATGACAATGCCATTCACATAAGATAAGCAAAGAAGATAAGACTATATATCTTTTTGTAACACGGATTGTTAAAAACTGTCCCTACGATTAGCCCGTGGCCACCACATGAGCATGTATAGTAAAAATTAAAGATTAAAACTTGTAGGTACAGTGAAGTACAATAATGCAAGATCATAATTAACCAAAACATAATGATAAAAAAAATTATCAATTTGGAACCTCCACACTGATTGTATGTTCGACGACGACAATGATGTGCGTTGTTTTCCAAATTTCTTCTTCCCACTTTTAATAATGTTAAGTGTGGATAGCTACTTGTTGCTTTAAGTAGGCACCTTGGAAAAATATGCCGCACGGCAACCAACAAATGGGGGTGAGGAAGCTTTCTTCATATTCTTCTGTTCTTGCGAGCGAGACATGGAAACCAAGGATGCAACTCTCAATATCACGGATGGCACCATGTTCTCGAGGCAATAATTACATTAAAAAAAGTTAAATGTCTGACTCTGATTGACTGAGGTTGCAAATCAATATCCATTTCATTTAAGATATGACGTTTCGGCATGTTATTGTCAATACATGAAAAGGTTTGAGAGGACGAAAGGGAAGGGTAGGGTTCATAAAAACTACAGCATCTTTCTTCTTTCTTGTTATATACTTCACATCACCATCATTTAAAATATTATTTTTTTGTTCCTCTCCTAACGTACTCTTGAGTTGCCTACATTTTCCAATACAACACAACTACACAAACAATCACTTCTCTACAACACACTCTCATGCACACTCTCGAGTTGATAACGCTCCTCCAGGCAGTGGGCGGGCAGTGGGCTGGGGCCGGACGGGCACTAGCGTCAATTTGCATAGTGATCGAAGGAGCCCAAGTACTCGAGGGCGGCTCGGTAACAGAACTGATACTGATCCTGAAATTAAGCACATCACATAGAGTTAACAATCCTTAGTGAAGAAAAGAAATCAGAAGCTATTTCATAACTTATTCAAACCTAGAAAAATCAAATTACATGGTAACTTTTCATCTACTAAAATTAAATAAATAAATCCAAAACCAGGACATTAGGCCTACTTTAACCCTTCAAGCCAAAGTTCATATAAATAATATTTGACTCCATTATAAAATTAATTAGTTAATGGTGTTCAAAGAAATAATCACTGTTCAGTCTGAGAATCATATATATCCCACAGACACACTCTGGCCAAAAAGCATAGTCACCAATTGATAAAGCAGGTGTCATATGTAATTACCACTGGCATTTAAAGGGATAAAAACAATTAAATGAAACCAGAACCTTGACATTAGGCAAAATATGTAACTAAGTGCACTACAATGAAATGCTGACCATCTGTCCTGTAATAATTCTACTGAAATTCTTAGACTGTTATATAAGCTAATACCTCTGTCTGGACCATGGCTGGGCGCTGTGTGCGCAGAATGCGTACAGTTTGGAACACATCCACAACTCCTTCGTATTGCATGCGTTCCAGTACTATGCTTAATGTGATGAACACACCTGTGCGTCCCACACCAGCACTAAAACAAGCGCACACCAAATCATATTCATATGAGATTTTATTAATTTTATTTCTATTGACTCTTGTAGCTTTATATTAACAATGAAATGAGCATATTTAGGATTTTATTTTATTGCTTCTTGCTTTCCATTTCATTCAGCCAACTGTGACTATGGTGTGAGTCATCAGACCATCAAACATATTGTGCAGGAATGTCACCTGAGGGCATACCCAGGGGAACAATCGGATTTCCTCCTGGCCTCTCCACCACCACTTGAATGGATTGCCAATCTCGACCTAAAATTATAGTACTGTATTCTAGTATATTATATTTGTAATGTCCATCGTATTCTTGTATTTCATGTGTTGTAATATAGCCGTAAGATAAATAAAATTCCATTTTATTTAATTTTATGGAAATGTTGTATTAAATTACTTGTAATTATGATGAAATTATTTTTATTTCAATGACCATGTTCCACCTGCAGTGCATGGTTATTCTGCTCACAATAGTGAAACAATTTAAAAAATAATGTTTCCACAACTATAGGACCTTGCACATAACATGGCCAATTAATAAGAGTGATTACTATGTTATATGAAAATTACTCCATTTCAAATGCAGACGTTATGTAGCTGAAATGGGATCAAAAGATGTTAATGAGTGATAAATAGGGTAAGAATTCTAAAGGTGATAGTCATGGCCTATTTTATTGTACTATCCTCACACATACATGGAGAGATTCATAAAAGCCCTAAGAGACCTCAGTTAGAATAGCCAGCATCCTGGCCGAGATGGTACATCCGAAATGTAAGTCTACAGAGATACAACTGCCCAAAGGCACCGACTTCCCAGCATGGAATTACTGAAGGTTACCGAGAGACACATACCTGCAATGGACAGTAATGGGGCCATCTTGACCAAATTGCTCCTTTGTCTTGTGAACTTGACCAATGAAATCTATAAATCCATCACCAGATTTGGGCACACCTTGCTCTGGCCAGTCAATAAACTGGAACTGACGCACAGTACGTGAGCTGCCATCACGTGCATCAGTCACTTTGAACTCACGCAGTATATACTGTGGCATGTTGTATTCAGCAATGGGATCCACTACAAAGCATTGGTATCGCACTGAACGGTCACTGGGCCAGTACTGGTGGCATTTCTCCTATAAAGACATTTATATTATTAAAAAGAGACTAAGAAAGGATCCATTTATAAGTACAATACTCCACATCCTCTCTTGAAACAACTGGGATGACATTTTTCTCATATAAATATTTAGTCTGTTAATGAATTCACACTTCAAGTGCAATGCAAGAAATATTATGACTGCAAACTGCACATTGAAATGGCATCATCTTAATTAGAAACATACCTCACAAAAACAAGGTCAGAAATTTGTATTCTATGGAGTACACAAAATCCCACAGGGTTTTTTTTATGCCACACAATACTTAACTTTCTCTGAAGTCAGTGGTTCTTAACCTTTTGGTTCTTGTGGCACACCTGTGATACTTTTTGGCACACTAGAAGTACAATAGAGAACTAAAATTTATAATAAGAGTATACCAATTTTTAAGTAATGTAATTCATTGTATAAATATATAAAATTATCATAGAGCAAAAAATAATTATGTTTAACTAATTACTGAAACACTCAGTTAAGTTAATAC
>NW_019060322.1:119162-160234 GCF_000696155.1 Zootermopsis nevadensis | reverse complement strand
TTCTTCAAGTGCCTGAGCACTGCGGGTCCCAACTTTTCATTGGCTTGATCTATAGACATTCGGTAGGACTCCTTAGACGAGGGATCGGCCCATCGCAAGGCCTCTACCTGTACACAGGACAGCACATACAGAAAGACGCAGACAAACATCCATGGTTTGAGTGGGATTCAAACCCACGGTCCCAGCGACCAAGCAGCACAAGGCCCACGCCTCAGACTGCACGGCCACTGCGGACCCCATTAAGGTTAATAATGTTATATTAACAGTTATTTGAATTTTTAGTGTGCATATTTAATTTTGTAAAGGTTTCTATTCAAAGCCTCACAGCACATTTGGAAAAAGTTCATGGCACAGCAGGTGAGAACCACTGCACTAAATGTATACAACAGCAACAATCAAAAATAAAAGCAACCTTCCATTTGATATCATTACTCTTTTCATGTATTCACATTAATTAATTTGTAAAAATGATGCATTTTCAGACAATGCAAACATATTTATTAAAATAGAATAATAATTTACAGTACACAGTAATTCACAGACAGATGTGACAGAAAGGCAAAACAGGCACATAAGGTGTTGTTCTCTTACAACAGAATGTAAAGAACATCCAAATAATTATCTCCTGGGTTACAGAATGTATAAATAATACTCACCCTTCCCATTTCTTTGAGTTTTGTAAGCATAACAACAATAGTTGAATTGTGTTCCCAGAGCATCCTCCAAAAGTCCTCAGTTGTATCAAGAAGTGGGCCTTGCGTCGCAATGTAGGCTGTTCGGTACCGATAACCATCAATAAAACTGGCATTTATATAATCAGAGCCCTCTATGGCACGTACAGGTGTCAAACACACCCGTGTTGATTCAAATGGCAAGATGTGCACCAATCGATTCTTATGCTTGTTGCAGGGCAAGTTTGCACTGATAAACCGTGTGGAGTCAGCCTTGATATTTGATAGTTTCTGTAACATAAAGAAACGATGTTCGTTACACTCTTCAGATCCATTTAATTAATCCATGAGCATGCTACAAGAGATACCATTTGTCCTTAGATCATATGTCAATATTGCGGACAGATTTTTTTTAGTGAAGATTTTTGAAGTCCACATTGGCAATACTACTACTACTGTCAGTTTCATGATGAACACAGTGAACACAGGCTGCAACAGTAGCATTACATATGCTAGATTTAAAGTTTCGAGACACTAGCGGAAATATTGGTGGGCGCAGGTGATTATTAGCATAAATTAACACAATGAGAACATTTTGAAAGTAATGCTGACCTTGAATTCAAGCTCCATTCCTGTGATGTTTTCCCCAGTTTCAGGCAGCATCAATTTCTGAATATGAGTGTGTAAATTCCGGGCAGCCACTTCAGTGTTACCACAAATCACAGCTTCGAGCAGTGCATCATGGATGAATATGTATTGGTCCTCCGTCTGTCCACAATAAAATTTAATGTTAGTTTGTAAGACAACAATTCAACTGAACTGTAAACATATGGGTAAAGAAAAAGCTATTCCTGTGTTCAAGAATCATATTACAGAAATCAACTGATAAATAAATAGTCGGCAAATGAAAGAAGTTTGAACTGGCTTATCTCTATGTAGCTGTACTAAAATAAATTTTCACATAGTCATATGTAAAATCTGCAACATTCTTGTGCACTGTCCTACCACTATTTCCATCTTAAATTTATGATGAAAAATTGATATTTTGTATCAGTTCTTGAGATGGAACAAATTTCTGACAAACCTAGTGTCATGATATGGCAGAGGATCTTTGATCACTGAAAAGAGATATGACACAAAGGAAAATTGTAATTTCTTTCTTCAATTAAATTATTAAGACAACGTACTTAACAGACTATTGGCAACAAAATCTGACCTGAACCATGTAGTTACGTTGTGCTCTGAGGCAAGTCACGTGACCATAGATGTCAATCATTTTCTCATGACGCATTCTCTCCAGCATCGAGTCAATAACAATAAAACAACCTGTCCGTCCAACACCAGCACTGTAAAAATAATAAGTCAGTGTTACCACTCTTCTGAAATAAATATAAGTTGGACAGGATGTCTATGATGTGGACTTATCCAAAACAGAGGTGCCAATCCCAGGTAACTAGAAGGAAAAATAACAACTACAACTGTCTACAAATTAAGGTGATGTCATCCTGATGCAACCATCTATCTATTCTGTCTGTCTGTCTATTGGGCCATCCATCTCTATAACTTTGTCTGTTCCCCCATCTGTCTACCCACCAACCTATCCATCCATCCATTTACCCACCCATCTATCTATCTTAAAAAATAAACCACCTATCTAAGTAACCAACTTATATTGGAGTATTCAATTGTGTTCCTAGAAATATGTAAAAATGCTAAATATTAAACCATCAACACAACTATATTTATATTTCTAGGCATATGTTTCAGTGGTACTGCATGATTTACAAGCTGTACATTTCTCACATGCAATAACAACAACACAAATTTTCTAACAGCCAAAATGTCTAATATATTTGCAATCTGTTATGTCGGTGTACATTTAAAATTATGACGTTAAACAATTCTTTAACCATTACATACTGCAATAATAAAGCACTTATATACTAAAGATGAATATACTCATTATTAGCATCAGCTTTTGTTGGCTGTGTGTTGTGGCATCCATTTTGGTCCAGTTGGCCATGTGTGGCAGTATCATACTGCTACACTGTTAAACCCTGGCCAGCAGCCTCATAGTATGGGTTTAAATCCATTCACATATGATAAAGGTTAAAAGGAAACTAACACTTATGATACAGCTCCGAAAAAGTGTTTGGCTAATACACAGTTTATTTTATGGAAACTGATGTCTTTCAAGAAACCCAGTATAACTAACTAGATGGCTTACCAAACCCGAAGGTTCATCATCGAATTAGCCAAAGCCCTCCACCGGACCCTGTCCTGGGCCAACAAAATCCATTCTCCTTCAACTCCTATCTCCCATAGATCCTGCCTGACATTATCCTTCCATCTACGTCTAGGTCTCCCCAGCAGCCTCTTCCCCCCAGGCTTCCCAACCAATACCCAGTGCACACCTCTTGTACCATCCATGCGCGCTACATTCCCCGCCCATCTCATTCTTCTCGACTTAATCACCCTGACAATATTGGGGGAGGAGTACAGATTTTTAAGCTCATCATTATGCAGTTTTCTCCATGCCCCATCGTCTTCTCTCCTAGGACCAAATATCAGAAACCCAGTATGCAATATCTATTATGTTGAATTACATTTCTGCTTAATACATAAGGTTGTTGCTGGCTAATTCTTTATGTCATATAACTGATTATTCTTTGTAGTACTAAGAAGAAGTGCTATTCTATTTGCAACTGTTACTGATTATTAGAAGACAAAAGCTACCTGAACCATATAACATCGGAAAAAGCCTAAGTGGACTTTCTATGAATGTAGTGCAAAACCATCCTTATTAGCCATAATACTGAGAAAGGTAAAGTAACTTTAAAAATGTCCTTCTCACTTATTCCTGTTTCACTTATAGAGGTTTACACGTGCCTGTTGATGTTAGGTTGCTATAGAGCCATAAGATACAGATATTTACAAAGAGATAAATAAAATTAATCTGGCACAGTGTGAAATCTGCATCCTGCATGCCGACTAGCTGGAAAGGGGGTCTAGAAGCAGGTATTTATGGTACCTTCCCATATCATAAACATGTTAAGACTGACCTACAATGAACCACCATTGGACCTGCATCAGGAGGGTTCATGTTGCGAACACGACGTAGGAACTGCAGGAAAGGAGCAGGGTGATCAGGCACACCATGGTCAGGCCACGCTGTAAACTGGAACTGTTTTATCTCCCGTCGTTCTGAATAGCCAGCCTGCAACACGTGATTTGGATACTTGTATCTTCCAAGAACTTAAAAGCACTAAACAGGATTATTTTACTATTGTTTGCCTATAAGCTATGTATGACAGCTTCTCTTAGGGATGTATTTAGACATAAAATTACAGTAATACTGCATTTATCCAAATACAATATACCCTGAATAAGACATCCTACATCAACTTTTTTTTAGTATTTTAAAAAGTAAAAATTATTACTCAAATTAAATTAACACTGATAACTAAATAAATTACAGAATACAGAAGAAACTAGAAAGAACAGAAACTGAAAAGAAAGAAGATATGACAGAATTCATAAAAAGATTTTAAATTATGAATGAGAAGGAAAAATAAGTTTAAGAACACCTCAAAAATTATGGAAGAACTGTTCTCTAATTTCTGTAACAGGTGTCAATATGCTTATTGCTGGAAAAGATGATGATAAAGAGGATTAACAGAGTGAAGAGTGATGACCTTGTAAATCTGAAAGGTGCGTATGCAATAAGTGGCCAGCTCCTGGACATCAGTGATTGTGACTGTCATGGCACCATATGTATCAGTTCCTCTTGTGGGCCAATACTGGTCACATTTGATGCGTGTCCTCTCCTCTAACTTTGTCATCATCACTATTGTGGCCGAGCGCAACTCCCAGCACATGCGCCAAAAGTCAGCAAAGGTATCTTGAAGAGGACCCTGAAACCCAACCACATGTAATGTGATGAGATGTTAACGAGAGCGGAAAAATGTACTGCAATTTGGAGCACATATATAATCAAAATGCAATCTCTTAGACAATGCATACCACACTGGTCTTGACGTTTGTTTAATGCAGACACAACTGCATTGAAGTTTTCCATCCAACAGTGTAACTTTAATTTCTTTACATTACTCAGTTTTTGTTAAATAAATATTTGAAACCACTCAGATAATTTGCATTCAGTCTGCTACAAATTATGAAGCTTTTGATTAAAAAATTTTCTCCAGCCTCTCAAAACATCTTCCTGTTTACGGTCAAATATTCTCCTCAGAAACAAAATTATGTTACAATTTTTTAGATTTCATTAATCTTTACATTCTTAGACAGTGGATGGGAATAGACAATGTCCAACATAATAACAGTGTAGGCAAAATTCTCCAATTCATCAATGTCTTTAAGGGCTAACACAACTGTATGAAGCAATAATCACCTGAGTAGCAACATAGGCATTGTGTTTTCGGTATCCATCACAGTAGTTGGCATTAATGTAGTCGGAACCAAGGATACCATCCACAGGCTGTAGAATAACTCTCGAGTGATCATAAGCAATTACATTGGCATATCGGTTCTTTGGCTTGTTCACCTCCATATTGGAGTGGTCCCATGTAAATTGTTGGCCAGGTTCAATCGACTGCAGACAGAATTAAAACAAACAAAAGGAATTACATGTTAAAGGCTTGCATTTCTTGAACACTATGAATTTTGAATGAATTCAGATTTATGACACTAAGTTACCAATGTTTTGGAGGAACCTTGGTAACCACCTGCAAGTCTGAATGGTGTCCTAACACAGAACATATGAATACCTCAAACCTTACTCATTCATATTAAGTCTGCATGCCTTTCCTACAGCAGAACATCTCCAGTGCCCTTTAACACTTTGAACCAACACTGGTTTGACCTACAATGCAGAAGACCCTCAATTATCCATGGTAATGTTGCAGGAATAATACTACATATATCTGAAAACAATGGATAATCAATCTGCACTTCATTCATGTAGGAGTACAATCTTTATTAAACTAAAATTATTAAATAACGCCTTCTTCATACATCTTGTAATGGATGTCTTTGTTATCCTAGCAGTTTCACTCTAAATAAGACAATATATTCATATACATTTATTTACATATAATTATCTGAAAAATACTCCTCTAATCTGAAACTTCTAAATGCTGAAAAAAATATCTGTTACTAACTTACAGGGTTCAGGGGCTCAGTGTGAATCAAAAGTCATTATATTCCACATTGGTAATAACTCACATCAGAAACAGTACAACCCAATGTCGAAGCGAAGGTGTAAAGATTTACAGTAAAATAAAGATGCTCAGAATGTTCTGGAGGAGAGTTAAAAACACTGCAATCGATCTACAAAGTGGGTAACTAAGAGTCTTATGTAATTAGAAGCAGGAATTGAATTACATGCCTCATACTCCTGTGAGAATTTCAGGTTGTCATTTGCCTTGAGTCGCTCAATATGATTAGCTAATTCAGAAATAGGAATGGGCGGATGTGAGATCATGCCAGGCGTTTGGAAGTTGAGACGACGCATCTCAACTGGATCTGTTGGAGCATGGCTAGTTCCAATATCAGCAGCCATCAGTGGGCGAGTCACTGCAGCTTGATCAGGTGCCTTGCATGGTTGTCTACGTCTAAAGAACACAATATAAGTGTGTGTTAAATTAGTTTTCTGTAATCCAAAAGCATGTAATTAATAATAATAAACCAACACAGTGCAAAATATAGTATACAAACTTGGTCATCTCCTCTGCACATATGAATAAAACAGGTGGTCTAGTGACCATTGGCAGCTTGTGGATCATTTTGTGCCAGTCTCCATTTTTTAATTAGTGTTATGTTATATATATATAGACTTCACCATACTTGGAAAATGTAATATTTATAGTTAACTTCTTTCCCTCCACATTTGTCTTGCCCATTTCTGGTACAAATGGATAAGGCCTTATTGTATTTAGTGTATTCTATTTTACTGTTTATTTGTATTTATATATTTTTACAGCACGTGCCAGCAATTGGCTTTCTTGCTGTTACATAGCACTTTAGTAAACAAATTTAATTAAGTTGAATCCGTGGCATATGTATTTGTATGTGGTGGACACGGGATGTCACTTACAGTAAATATTTACGAATTTACAAATGTCTGACAATTGCATACATACGTTGAATTGATTCTGTCTAAAAAAATATCTTCAATGAAATGTGATAGTGCTATTTAACCAAATTCGGTTTAAGATTAAGGTGTGTGTCAGTACTAATTTTAAAACAATTGTTACTTTGTTTAGATACGTGATACTGCTGTAGAAATTATTTGAGACTTTTAATGGTAGTTAGAATTATTGAATATATATATATATATATATATACACTTCACCATACTTTGGAAAATGTAATATTTATAGTTATAGTTAGTGACTTTCAGTACCAATAATTTCTACATTTTCTTTTAATTAACACTTGTGCCTTTCCTTGTTTTTATCAGGCCTTCTTAAAAAACCATCATTCGACAACATCAATCTATTCACAGACACTTACTTCTTTATAATAAAGAGTATAATCAAACATATGGAAAGCAGTAGAGCAGCAATGATTGGTCCAATGACCCACATCATAGTTGCCTCCTCCATGTTCCTGTCCACTGATACATCTGGGTCTATAGGTCCATCAGGGTTTGGGCGTTTTGGAGGTTCACCTGGAGGAACTTCTCGCATGTCCAGAGATAGATGTTCTGAGAATGGACTTGATGTGTACAGATGCTGGAACAGTGACAATATGTGCTCAAATTCTACATAAAAAAGAAACCTCATTAAGCCATATGAACAATGATGAAAGAACAGAATTCTGAAATTAGGAATAAAGAATATTTGCCAGACATAACTGCTTAAGTGTCTGATGGAAAAATCCCTGTCCACTGTCCATTACACAGATGCTGCACTTGTATTACCAAAGAAGGTGGCTTCGGGGGGCCTTGTTGCCTCCATCATCAGGGCAATCAGGACCCTGACGACTGAGGCAGCGAGGACCTCTGAAACACTGCCATACTTCTACTAGACTACACGGTGTTACAATCTATAAGACAGCCATCTTTGAATTGACTGCTGTGAGAACCTCAAATCCTAATTGTATTACCTTGTTTAATAAATTGAAAGAACATCTGAAGTGTACAGAATGCTTGTGGAAACTTGTAAAATTATATTATTTGTAAATAATACAAATCCTTCAGAGGGATACAGTTACTTCAAATCCTGCAGCATTCCACTTAACTCCATCTAGGAGAGTATAAAAGAATAATTTTAAAATCCTGTATGTTAAAGGCAAAAGACACAGTACTGAAGAGAAAACTTTTATCAAAGTTAAAGATGTTTCACAAAATATAAGCTGGAATGAATCTCTGAAGTTCCTTTGCACCATGTGTGTTGTGGATGACGCCTCCAGATATGGGTCAAAGTCAGCCAGGCCTCCATCCTCCTGGCTAGGGTGGTCATAATTCAGAGTTTTAAATTTTAACCTCACTCACATGGGGATTTTAATTTTCTCTGATGATAGGATAAATACAGCTGGCAAAGAAAAACTGTAACTTCTTTAAATTTTTAGACAGAAAGCAGAAAGGCAAAAGATTCTGAACTTAATGGTAATAACAATTCCCCAAATAAAATGTGATGTTAACTTCTTCATGAATATAATTCTGATTTCTTATTATCAAATATTTGTCTAAAATTCTGAAGTTTTCTTAAGTGTTGAACAGAAGACAACATCAAACTATATGAGGAAACAAAGTTTAACTGTGACTATAACATAATGGCTTTCACCTACAGTCATTTTAATGTACAAATAATCTGCCGAGGTAATAAAGTATTTCAGTCTGCTTTATACAAGACCATACTGCTTGTACACACCTTCTGTGGAGTATCAACAACTGCACGAACAAAGATGCGGTATTTCTTGCCACGCTCTAGTTTGCGATTTGTAAAACCTTCATTTGTTTCACCACTTCCAAGATGGAAGGTGTAGGGGATGTTACGTTGTGGAAACTTGGCAGCAATGTATGGTGCATTCTCACGTTCCTGTTTGTTTCCTTTGTTGGCAATCAGCTGAAAAATTATTAATCTATAAGTACAATAGAATTATGTAGTGATTTCTGGCAGATATACAAAAAATCAGAATCCTACAGAAAATAAACTGAAATGAAACATACTTCTAGCAAGTAATCTTACTTCGGTGAAAATGTATTAATGGTTCATTTCAAATGAATAAATATTAAAGTAAAATAAATACCATAAATCACAAAAACTAATGCCAGTCACTTATAATTAATTAGCAACAATATTCTGTTGAAACCTAAGAGATCCATGCTTTGGTTACTGCGTTTATGAGTGTGTTCACCAGTTTTGCATTTTTTATATTAGGGGAGGGGGTATTTGTGTTTGGCAAGGACAATGCAATCAACTTCTAAGGCAGGTGTACCAACAGGGAAAAATACAGTTTACAATAAACTGATAAGATGATGAAGACAAAAACCCACCTGATTTTTCACTTTCACAAGTTTTGACTTGTCAGATTTTAAGAATAATTTTGGCTTATGTAACAATGCCATGTCAGTTGTGTAGGTTATATACTGTCAAAAGGAAGGATGCCTGTGAATGACAAACTGCAAGGGATGTGGAAAGACACAGTCCTCAGGTGCAGACTATTTTAAGGTATTATCCCAGGGTTTGCCTGGAGGAAATGAGGAGAGACACACTCAGCCAAGACAGTTAATATCCAGGTAGAGATTTAAACCTCAGATGTCCCAAACATTAAGACGTGTCAACAACTATACTGTATTATTATATTAAAGTGATAGGAATAGTTACTTGATTTTACAAGTTATACTAAAATATTGTACTTACAGGGTCTACACAAAAATATACCCCTCCCCCAAATGCACAATCAGTTACCTTTTAAATGTCCAATGTCATCAAAGGGTCAAATCACTGTTAAAAACAAAGAAAGAGTCTTGATAATGATTTTTCTATGTAAGAAAACATTGCATGCATAACACAACTCTACGTGCCTCTTCCGTAAGAAACTGGTCTGGGTTCTTCTGGGCATTGAGCTTGTCTTCTGGGACAACAATAAGGTAGTAGTGACTAATGGGGCCATACTCCTCTGATGCTTGGGGCAAGATGACCTGAATCTCTGCACTGTTTACAACTCCATAAAAGTCTGGCTTTACCATAGGCTGAGGAGCTGAAAATATTAGAAAAAATTAATTCCCAGTAACTCTGCATCTATGAAATATCCTCAAAGTTATGGATCGAAACAATTTCTCTTTAGTGAGAACTCTAGCTGTCTGTATTAAAATAAAAATTAAATTCTTCACTTTCTTTACTTATTACAGGCTACTAAAATCTTATCAAAGAATATGAGCAAGTCAAAACAATTTTGTTATTGAAGCCGCTTGTTTACATATCAGCCATTTCTTTATGAGATTGGTCTTCTGGGTTTGACACTATGTTGACTCTTGATCATCTTCAGGGCTGAATATGCAGACAATATGTTTCTCAAAAACACTGGGACCAATCTGACCTGAGATCTATGCCTAACAAGAATAATACAAATTTAATGATTTATTTCTGTGCATAATTTTCACTAAATGTATTCCCAATACATTAAATCAGCCAGATATAATGTCAAAATTTTACACTCATTATGTTTGCATTTTTTTAACACATAAAAGAAACATTACATACAAAATCTGTTTGTATATTTAAATTATAATCAAACTCAACACAACATTTTACATGCTTACCTCATATGACTCTATAGTTATCATTACCAAGAGGAAAGCTAAATACAGATTAAAGCAAGGGAAAAGTAGGTTAAAAACAATTTATCTCTCACAGATTGTACAGTTTTTCAATCACAAAATTAACCTCTCATATTCAACAATATAACATGGATAAGAGGCACAGACCTGCCATCTGTGTTGTTACGGTAATCTTAGTAGGGGGACGATACTGGTGGTCTGACGGGATGGCACTGACATTCACATTATACGTCGTGAATGGAGACAGTTCATTGATAGTGTGGCTCTGAACAGATGGCTCCAGCATTATTAAACGACGGGGAACACTCTGCATCTGTGTGATGCCTTGTGAATCTACAAATTCCTTCACTGCATCAAACGAAATCTGGAAGACAAAAACATCATTTCCATATTATTACTAAGCACTCTGTACAGTTCAAAAACCTAAAACAATGAAATCAGGAGAGGGGCAGCGATGGATATATGGTGTATAACTGAACTTATATTTAGTATATTTGAGGATAAGACCTTGTTTGTGAATTGGTACATTAAGATAATATATTTCGTATATTATTTTCTTAAGTCTAAAAAAATGGCATCAACTAAAAATGCTGTCCCGGATGTTAAAGGAATTGTAGTGGGTTATAGTCTGAGCATGAGGAACAAGCAAGATGACAGATATTCAGCTTGGCTGGGCAACATTTGTTCTCTGTCATTTGCAATACATCATGTGATCTGTCGCATGACCTTGCAGCAGTACAAATGCAACATAAGACATACATTGCTATGCTGAAGAAACATGATGGTCAAGATATAAACAGAGATTGTGATCTGATTTTAAATAATGTATCTGTGGATTTGATAAGTGATGATTTACTTTGCTCAAAACTTATTATTTGTAAAGTTTTAAATAAAATTATAGTATGGAACATAACAAAGTTTAATAAATACATGAAAATAAGATGAAAGGCATTTTATCATTATCAATTGACATGATACAGGCATTAATCAAATTATTCAAGAAGATTTTCAGTTTTACAAGTGTAGAAGACAGTGAAACTCCCCATATGACAGACCATAATCATAAATCCTCATATGAATTATGCACTCATATCCGTGATCTAACATTTTGGAAAAACATTATGACTCTGTGATGAAATACAGTACATATATCACTTTACTAACCATCACACTCATTACATAACATATCAAATAATAAATTCAAGTGACAAGAAGTCTGAAAATTGGAATCAACGAAGAAACACTTTTCTATATGGATATAAAGTAACCTGAATTAATACGTCTGAAATCTTGCCCACGCATGTTGAAATGTGACAATTACTAAAAGATATTTTAAGTGAAGAATATAATATTTCCAAAATAAAACTGAATTCAATAATTTTACACTATTTTTTGGCATTTAGATTCAATTCAGCATTTCTGTTCTTGTACGCTGTTCAGAGAAATCATGCTGGAAATATTATGAGTCTACATGTTAATCCATAACACAATAATTTAGAAGAATTAAACTTATTCAGAATGCACTGATGCATTAATAACCCTCGAAAGCTAATATAACAAGATAACTGAGAAACCTTGTATTTATTTATGGTTTATTTAATGATGCTGTCAGTAGCTCAGACTATACAGTATTAAATAACAGAATTATTAATAAGTAATGAATTGAAAAGGATATGGAAGAAAGCATTCATGGCCTAATTTAAGGTATTATCTTGGTATCTGCCCTGGTGGGGACTCAGGAAAACCATGAAAAACCTTGACAGGATAGCTGGTATCTAGGCTGAGATTTGAAGCAGGGCCTCCTGGATAAGAAATAGGAGCACTAATCATTCAGCCTCCATATTTGAAAGGAAAACATTTCACCACAGACAATACATACCTTGTAATTGATGGGATTCAATCTAATTGGTGGGGACCATGACAAAGTCATACTGTGAGTGTTGACATCGTGAGCCCGCAGATTCAGGGGCACATCTTCAGGTTTCACCTTAACAGTGACTTTCTCAGACAAACGCCCAAGGCCTGTCCTTGTTTGTGCAGCAACTGCAATAGCATACTGAGCATACTTCTCAAGGTTTACCAGATCTGCTGACTCAGTTAAACCAACAATCTTCTGCTGCCACTCATCAAGATCCTCCACTGCAGTCATAGTATAGAAGATCTGAAATATTCAACAGGTGCCACAAAAGGGTTTTAAAAAGCTGAACATTATTAACGCATTACAGAAATACAGCCTGTTGTCTGCTACCTGTATCAGCCAGCCACATTGCAGAAATATGCACCTTATTATGTGTATTTTAAGTTATAACATGTAATGCAGCTCACAAATCTAGTTAAAAATTTCAGCGCATTTGTCTCTTTTATATGTCCTTACCCTTTGTCCTGTTAACTTTATAATATTTTGTTGTTCTGGGTTGTAATGACCTGTGGACTTGCAGGGCAATACTTAAGTTCCTCCAAAATGTTACTATCTTCCTACAAGCCCACAAAGTGTTACAACCCAGAAGACCAACATCAACATCTTTACTGCTGTTAGAAACTCAATCAAATTTTACACAGAGATAAATTTTTGTTTTTTAAGGTGCCTATGTGTCAAATCCACTGTCCACCAGAGAAGCATTAAACAGAGTTTTCACATACATCCTACTATCCCTCCCTTACAATTAAATTTGTTTTTGTGAACTTAACAGTTGTGTTGCTGCTGGTCACTCACCTGGTAACCAATAACTTTGCTTCTACTGGGTACTGGCTCCCACCACACCTCAACACTCTGATCAGATGTAGCAACAGCCTGGACACTCATAGGGGCACGCACAATGTCACGCTCTGTATGCACTGTAATCTTTTCACTATAAGGTCCCGCACCTTGGCTTGTGTGAGCCCTCACACGGAAAACATAGTCTGTATTCTCCTCCAGATTTGTGAATACTGCCTGAATTATATAACATTGAAATAAAGATAAACTATAAAAACATGGCAATAACAAAATTACAAGAGATTCTATTAAATAGAAAACTTTTATGATAACTACTTTCCTTCTGGCAAGACTAGCAGAAATGTAAACTATTTCAGTGCACAATTCCCACTAGTACAAATTCTGATTATGTTAAATTCACTAAATGTCATATTTGTAAATGTTAACAAATAAAACAATGTTCATATAGAATACGTAGGTATGCTTATCATGCATCTCTATACAGAATTTTGTATGTCTAGCTCCAGCAGCTAATTAATTACCACCCTGAAACCAACACTCAAATATAGGATTTGCCTAGTCATCATGTTATTTTACATTCTACAAATGAAAAATATAATAAAAGTTACATATTTTTCAGTGATGTATTACCACACCAAGTTTCAAGATCCTATACTAAATGGCACTAGTGTTACTCCCAACTGATAAGTTTGCACAAGTGCAAAATATTACTAATGGTAGGAAATTGAAACATACAACTCTGATGTGTCCTCTAGTGACATGATGTTCAACCAAAGATTGCTGTCTTCTGGGTTGTTGCGCCATGTAGGCTGGTAGATTTCCACCAACGGCGCAACAACCCAGAAGACAGCAATCTTCAGACTCACCGCTGTGAAAACCTCAAATCATACATGTTCAACCAAGTTTCACAGAAATCCCACAAATGGTTCAAAAGTTAGTAGGGAGGGACAGACACATGATGATACGATAAACCTGTCTTTTCTTACAAGAAAAGTAAACTAAAAATCTATATCCTTTTGCTATTCTGATATTTCCTTCTGCTGCCAAATCCAGAATGGCTCTGTTGATCATCTATGTGAATAGTGGAGGTCATCTGCTTGTGGGTAAAATCACTGAAGCATGTAGATGTACAAGGATGGGCTGAAAAGCAATGCCTCTGCATAATTCTTGCTGATTTTATGGAATGAGGGACAACCATTAATTCTGAACATTTTATTGAATCCTTCAATAAGTTAGCAAAAATATTCAAAAGAGTTTGGAATAAAAACCACGCAGTCCTTCAACATGACAACACTAGACCTCACATCAGTGCTCGAATACAAGAAGCAACTGAACATCTGGGTTTTTTCCTCTTGCCTCATCCCCCAGGCAACTTGGATTTGGCACTGAGTGATTTTCATATTTTCCCTAGGCTTAATAAATATCTATTGGACCATTCTGTATATGTTATTGTTTCATTGTAAAATTTCTTCCCATTCATGTTTCATTTAAGAGGAGGCATTACTTTTCAGTCCACCCTCATACCTCATTGCTAAGTTAAAATCTAAAAGTTACAGTAGCAGAAATATTTGTCTCTAAAGCACTACAGATGGCAGCCTAATAGGTTGCTGTGTTGTTTTTTAACCATATGCAAGATATCCACTTCCTAACACTCCTCACTTCTGCCCTGAAGATGGGGGCAGTATACTGCTACAAAATTCTGGCATACAGCCAAAATTCATGGGACAGCCATCCAAAAGACCACCATCTTTTTCACATTTCTTTGAAAATCCCAAATTGCACAGTTTAGAGCACTGTTTATAAAAATGTGTAAGTGGAAATATTTATAGACAAGGTAAAAGGAATCTAAAATACATAATTGAAAATATGCAAAATATTGGTTAACACAGTAGTAAAATACAGTAGGGAGACACACATATATGTAGCTGAATTAATATAACAATAAAAATAAAAATGGGGAAAAACAAAGAATAACAAAAGAAATCGTGAAACACAACTTAACTTTGGCAATAAAGGTTGAAAGGAATTATTACATACAGAAGTCATGGCAGACCACACAGACAGAGGTGGAAGAGCTTAACCTCAGAATTATATACCTTTTGGATGAAAAGTAAGAGGGGAAGAAAAAAAAAACTATGAAGAGGGTTTTGAGGTCAACACAAGCTTTAAGTTGCCTAATCTGTAAAAACAAGAAGCAGCAGATACTACATAGGACTGCACAGACCCCACACATTAGACTGCTATACCTTGGTTTGGGTGGTATTTCTGTCTGTGACGGTTGTATGATCCACCTTCTTATGGAATTCAATGTCATAGTGCGTGATCTGCCCATTCCGATGTTCCCTGAGAGGAATGTCCCATGTAACACACACAACATCAGGTGTCTGAAAGTGGTGCGAGATGTTGGTGGGAGGCCCACTTGGGGGACCTTCAGGTGTCAACAGGTACTTAATACTTTCCTGACCAAATCCAATATGATTCTGCCCTGCAACCCGGAACTCGTACTCCACTCCTCGCTCTGCAATGCAAACAGGCAAATAAACATTACAACTTATATAAAGATTGTTAAATGTAGGATATTTCAGTAAAAAATGTGACTGGGTATGGGCCAAACAATCAGGGTTAAACTCCTTAAATAACAAGGATTTCTCACTTCACTGCCACATCCAGACTGAATCTGGAGTCTCTCCTAACCAGTATGTGCTGAGGCATATTGCTCAAGGAATAAAGCAGCTAAGTGTAAAATTGACCACTGACCTCTATCTTATTCTGATGTTAATAATGTGTGAATCTTTACCTCCATGCCCTTATTGTGTGCAACTCACACACAGAACTTTTAATTTTTATGTATTGTTAATATTTTGAAAACTTGATTATTTCTTAATACTGTATCAGTTACTGAGGCTGTCACATCATATGAGATATAAAGTTAACTAGGAATGATGATCATGAGGTACAGGGAGGCAAGTGGTCACAGCCTCTTATATACTCTTTTAATTAAGATATTATCTTATCATTTGTCTACTGGAAATGAGGGAAAATATGCAGAATCTCAGTCCAGACAGATGATATGGATTTCAGTTTGGTACTTAGGTAACCAGAGAATGCAACTTGCATGTTTTACTGCTACATCAACCCATTCTGTGTTAGTACTATTGAGGCAGTCAGTCAAATCAGGAGATTACAATGTTCTGCACAGATAGCTCAGATGAGGATACTAAGAAATGTACACACAAATTTAGCATAAAAAATTGGAGAGATTCCTTCTTGGAAGATTTATGAAATGGAATGGTAACATTAAAATACAAAATGATATTTTCCTGACTTTTTATGAGAACTTCCCTCTGCACATCAAATTTCAATCAGATGGGTCAAATGGT
Organism: Zootermopsis nevadensis; assembly: GCF_000696155.1. The sequence continues at coordinate 143,662 of NW_019060322.1, read as the reverse complement.
TTTTAAGTTGTAATGTGAATTGGTGGAGATGTAGACAAAAGTTGCCCATTAGTCATTCAATTTATGCATCTTGTGCAAAGAACACGTAAACTATACAATATTTTAAAATTATTATTCAATGTCTAGCAAATGAAACAGAAGTATGTTTGCTAGATGCATGCAGAAGAATGGAACAGTACCAGAGCAATGTCCTTGCATCTGTCACTAAAGATCAAGCACATTGAGTTACAAAAAATTTCTGATTCTTAGACTTTTGATGTACAAATAACAATTCCGCTTACCAAGATCATTTATTTTATGGGAATGGACCATGGCTCCTTTGAACATCTGTTCTTTCAAAGGTTGATCTTTAACCCCATAGCGAAGTCTGTATCCTAAGAGTTCTCCATATGTCTGAGTTGGTCGTCCCCATTCCAGTTCTATACTGACTGTTGGTTCTCGTTCCAGCACTCTGCAGTAATATCAGTTCACATTTAATACATATGGAATAAAAAGGAAAGGGGAAACACTAAAGAAAAAAGTATCTCTACCTGCACTTGGATTTTAACTTATCATATTGGATCCTGGTGTGCGGGATAAGTTTTTTATAAATAATTCTTAACTAATTTACATACTTGAGTAAATAAATGACTCAAGTTCAGAAGAAACATTTAGTACCATTTACATTATTTACATCATTAATAAAAAGAATAGGAATACAAATACAACGTCACCGCAACTTACCCCAAAGACGACAGGTTACAAATGTGTTAAGAAAAGTACAGAGTAAGTACAATCCACACTTTGAGGCCAAGAAGTATGAACTCAGCAGACAGTAAGACAGACCCACTTGGATAAAATCAAATACAACTGAATGCCACAGCAAAGAGAAAAACTATCAATCGAGTGCTGAGGAGTGAATGTGGCAATACAGAGTCAATAGTTACACATTTAAAACCATCATTTAGTCTGCATAGTTAAAATAAAAATGTAGTTCTTCAAAACACGAAAACAACTAGACAAAACAGTTATCAGTTTTACACTTACTTCAGGTTCACAGTTGGCCTGTTTGGTACGCCTCCTGGTGTCTTAACAGTAACTGGTGGGCTGCGGTCACCATCACCTTTCCTGGTGAGTGCTGCAACTTGAACCGAGTACTTGGTGTCTGGCTGCAATCCAGTTACATTCAGTTCTTGAGCACTTCCATCCAGAACATCAAATCTCATTGGATCATTAAGAAGACCTTGTCCCTGCAGATATAAACCAATGTGTTACTTATGAACTAACAACACTCCTACCTGCTATTTATGCAAATAAACATTTAAATTTATACAAATTCATTATTTCCTCATTATCTTCATTACTGCATTATTACCTAATTGCACAAAAGCCTCTTAAACTGAATTCTTATAGTATCAAGACTGACTAAACTCATTTTGATTAGAATCATCCTTTGTATTTTGCATGCTGTTCATATTATAATCAATGGCTGTCAAGACATCATTAACTAGTAAACTTCATGAGCTACAGTACTTCTTGAGAAGATGACTGTCACTCAGCTGGTCAAGAAATTCCTTACCTCTTAGAAACCCCAAAGACTCTGCTACTGTATTCTATCCTGAGCCACATGAATCCACTCCACATCCGCACACCCCATGTAAGTTACATTTTAATATTATATTTATATCTATGCCCAGATATAAACATAATCAGTCTATACATTACACAAACAATGTTTGAAAAGCCAGGATTCAAAACCAAATTTTCAACTGCAAGCAAGAACAAAGCAGAAACACAGGACATGACTTTTGACATTTACTACAAACCTCTTCCTTTGTTTCCTGAACATGTATGTGATAACCACGGATGATGCCATTACGATCTTTTTCCAGTGGAGGTCGCCACTGAACACGGATTGCAGTCGAGTTGATAAAAGTTGCTCGTACATCCTGAGGGTCACCTGGGACTGCAATCAACCACCAAAAATGCTCACATATCCACACAGTAAAGAGAAAAATTCAAGAATTAAAAAAATAATTTCCACACATTCACACACTCATTCTTTGCTATCTTACATGTGCATCAAAAGTGATGAAGGAATATACTTCTGAACAAAAATGTAATTTATTTTAGACTTTATTATATTTAAATTAGCATATATTTGTACTTAATTTTGGAAATTACATGTTATATTTAATTTAACTGTTTGTAACAACTTCAGTAATTCACATCCTTCCCTTATTACAATAAATGTTAAAATCTATCTTTCCTTTAGAAAGATGCTCTCTGTCTGTCACACACCATTCTTTAAACACAAAATAACTCAAAAGCACAACAAAAATATCACCTGCTCTTCTGATCTTTTACAATACCTTTGTTCCACTCCTTGCTTGATGGGAATGCCCAATGAGAAACATTCATCACTACAAGAAACATAAAAGAGCCCTATAATTGCTTCAGCTGCTTTACCAAGAGATTCTTTAATTTAAATTTATTACAGTATTTCATGATCAAATTTAAAATGTGCATAAATATTGAAACATCAAAATGACTTTTCTACATATTTCAATATATAATTATTTTTGTGAACATTTGAATACCAACACATTTACAACAAACCCTTCAAATGCTTAAACTTGTGAAGAAAGAAGATGAAGAACATACCTTGTCATAATGAGATGGCAAGACTACGATTACATTTGTGAACACAACTGAATATGAGAAGAAAGTGCGAGTTACATAAAAAAAAAAAGATAGAAAAAGAAAACAAAAAATTCATACCTGAAAATGCCAGTATCACAAAATACTCTACCAAAAATTCTACGACAGAAACAGTATGTTAACCTTAAATAGTTTCTAAAAGCTCTACAGCACACAAAATATTGAATATAAGTTCCACACAATGAAGAAGTGTTAGTGGCATACTCACTGAGCTTGGTAGTGCGATCGGTAGAGCGACCGGCTGTAGCAACAGATAGTCACGGGAAAAAGTGGGAAAAAAATTGTAATGTAAGTGAGAAAAGTATTTGTTCTTCTTTTCTACATAGCAAAAAATGATCTGCTTTGGCAGTCAATTTTTTTTGTGTGAAAATGTTTTTCCCCTCTCTTGTCACCGGCAAAACATTTAATTGTGGCTGTGATGGTAAAAGTTGTTGCTGCTGTTGTTTTGTCTGCTACAAAAAGAGACATCAGGTGTGTGGCAGTTTTGTATCCCTCTTTGTTCAGAGGAAAATTTCCTTTTATAAAAAAAGTAAAAACATATTCTTTCTAAAGGTTGTGGCTAGCATGCGCAAGTTATATACCGTACAAACAGAGCTACAATAGTAGGAATTCAAAACAATAAATGGAACTGAGTAAGAGAAGAGGATTAAAATACCTTCATATAAATAAGAAACAAAAGTAAATGAACAAGGAAGGACCAAATACATAAACTAAAATGGTAATAACTGCACAAAAGAAATTTTGGAATAGACTACAAATAACAACAGGAAATTTAGTTATACGTGAGAGAATAGAGGACATGAATTTAACAAAATAATAATTAACTTAAAATGGAAGTAAAGAAAAAAGTCTATAAGCAAGTTACTTATCATTTCCCACACGCACACACACCCATACGCATATTTACAAAAACATTTCACACCTGTTATAAAAATACTAGAAAAACACACACACACATCAGTTTGATGAACACACTAGTAAATCCAACTTCAAGGGAAGCCTGACCCAATAAAATGGTTCTGGAATGCAAAAACTTAAGGATTCCATTACATTTACAAAATTAAAAGGTAAATCCTACTGTTCAACATAAAATTAAAGCAATCCTGTAATCCTGTACTAATGTATTAGAACACTAAATATTCCTGTCTTAGTAGTATAAAGTAGAGAAATTGCAAAATAAATTACTCTGTTGGGAAAGTACTATAATTTCACACAAAATATTCTAATATATCCAGATTATTGCTTACATATATCATGACTGCCTCCTTCCACATCCTTACCTGCTCATCATTCATAATCAGCTTCCCATCTCATTTGATGGTATAAACAGTACTGTTAAAACAACAGATAACCTAAAAGTCAAACATGGAAGTGTGCAGAAAGCATGAAACTTAAAATATCTTTATATTGTGGGTAATTTCTAGCAGACACATAGTGTAACTTGAAAAGGTTTTCATTAACATTATCACATTTCCATTAATATATTCCTGTTTAAATGGAATTCCTTGATTCAGAATCACTTTCAGTATTTCTGGTAGCAAGGCTACTCAAGACTGAAGAGAAATATTTCTGATTCTACACTGATTAATTTCTGTCATAATCTGTTTTAATAACCAAGAGACAACATTTGTAATACACAAGAATGTTTGAGTGTGCAAATCTGTGTATCCATTACACATTTCAACCTAACAACGTACCATAATAATGGTATGACATGTGAATAATTCAATTGTAATATTCTAAGAATTTATAATAAGAAAACTAAGCACATCACTTTCACTAATATCAAGAATGCTACTTTGTCATTTTTCCCTTTGTGTGCCGCACAAAATCACACTCTGCATGAATTTCATATCGATGATATATCAGTACATTTTTGTGCAAAAGGTGAAATGCAAAGTTCTTTTAAGTTACCTCTTACGTAAACATCAGGAATTATGACTTAAACATTGTGTTTCCCAAACATTACACAATTTTTTTAGTTATGCGGTGTATATACTAACAAAATTCCCAAAGTTCATATATGACATCATCATGAACATGCTGCAAAGAAACAATCCTTAAACTGCTGGCTATATATACTAATATCACTTTTAGTTTGGCTAATTAACATGAAAAGGACAAGCTTTATCTGCCACTGAGCTCCTCAGTTGCAAACTTGTAAAACAAATGCTCTGGTGATAGCTACTACAGATCTTAACAAGGTTCAAAGTAAATGCATAGCTACAGAATGACTAATAGTCATAACGCAATTCCACAACACCACAAAAAATCAGCTGTGGTCTTCTGGGCTGTGATGATGTGCAGTTTTATATACAGTTACCATCATTTCATCTCCATATTCAGAGCAGAGAACAAAAGGTAATATATTCTTCCAATATGGTGGTAACCATCTACAAAACTAAATAGCTTCACAACCCACAATCCACATTTTCACTGCAATAAAAATATCAAATACTATACTGTCTACACTGATAATGTAGAAATGAAAGAACTATTTGGATAAGGAGGCAGTCACCTCTTCACATACTCCCAAAAGCTGTTAGCCATAGCCCCTCAAACTTACAGATACCTAAAACATCTTCACAAGTCTGTAATTATGTTCTTTCAAAGGAATTATTTTATCAATATTTCATGGAACGATTTCAATGTTATATAGAGTATTAACATAGCCTTACTGTATTTCATAAATTAAATGAATAATTAACAATAATTACAGGCAAGAAAATGTGAAAATAAAGTGACAACTGAAAATTTGCCATTTTAGCCGCTACTCTTTTATTTAAGCAGTTTAACCTTTCCCATGCTGAGATTTGAAGAGAAAATACATTTCTACAGCACTATATGATCACCAGTTAAATGTCACAAACAGATGTAACTGTTAAGAGATAACAGAGAGATTCTTCCTCTGACTGTGTTAAAAGCCAAATAAATGCAGACCAGTGTTTCTCTAACACAAACTATCTCAGGAACAACAGCATAGAAAGTGTTAGCAACACATTACACTTTCCGTAAGTGATAAAACAGGAATTTAAACATACAGGTCACTAGAGTCTGCCAAAACATTCAGTCAGTGGCAGACGTCATCGTAATGCCAGAATGGCTCAGCCATTCCCTTGAAGGCGGAACATCAAGTGTGAACATCTGACATGCACAAGAGTAGTAGTAACAAGTGAGAGAGAGAGATAAAGATACTCCTTCCAATCTGTGATGGCGTCTGAGGTTGAAAGCACGCCAACTGAACATGTCCCGAGCGTGTATTGGTATTCAAATGTGATCCATGTGCAAGTTAACAGAGTAGTAGTAGTAGTAGTAGTAGTAATAGTAGTGGTAGCGGTAGTAACAGTAGTAGTAGTACAAATAACCTGACACAGCAAAATAACACATAAGCCTATTTTGGTGCTTTATAAATATAAAGTGTGTAGTCATTATCTACAACACATCTACATACAATGGTGCAACAGAGGGCACATACAGTCTATTTTGGAAGTAATCACTTCTTCAATTAGGATGTGTAATTTTGGACCGTGGTCTTCTGGGTTATGACAGCACAAGTCTTGTAGGTGGTTACCAACTTCTATTCTGAAGATGGAGGTCACATGTACCTCTGAAATTTTGGCAAGAATCTAAAATATTACACAGTGTGATAATCCAAAGACCACAATTCAAATTTTAACTGCAGTGAAAGCCTTAAATTTTATGCATAATTTGTAATTTCTATTAATTAATCACCTACAATAAAGAACCAAAATAAAATGTGTCATATGACTTTCAAAAGAGACTGTATTGTAGTGTTTTCTTTTTGTGTATGAGCTCACAGTAAACAGTTATAAGTATTTATGCATATTTCTGGACTGTCTAAAACATTACTAACAATACTCATATATTGCAATGCAAAGTGAAATGTGTTCAGTATAAGCATTAGTAATTGCAATCATAACTTTGTCTTCTTTATGGCCTTAAGGCTTTTACAGTCAGTGTTAAACATACAGTATTGGCTTCCGAGCTTGAACAATATTGCTTGTATCTGTTTTGGTGAATAATGCCAATGCCAACATCAATGTGAACGTTTGCAATTTACACAACAGATAACCACCAAACACAACTCCAAAGTAGATTTTTCATTGGCTAGATTCTTAGTCAGAACTATAGACAATCAAACATCAGCAACCATCTTCCCAGATATCTATACACTGACTTAAAATCTGATATATTTAACACGCTTATGGCAACTGCAACATTCACCAATGTATGATCTGAAGCTTTCACAGCGACTGAGTTTAATGAATTATTCTTGGACTACCAGTCATGTAAGGTGGTTTAATGGAGGAAATGTTTGTATTTTCTATATTAAACTACCTTTACATGGCTGGTAGCCCAAGAAGAATTCATTATTCACCAAAATATTGGAAGCAGATCAACAAGCTATGTGGGATCCTTAAAGCCAATCTGAAACATTCTCTTCACCATGCAGCAATACTGCATTTCATCATACATTATCACCCCATCTAATTTTCTGAAAATTAAAGATCAATGTTGCATTAAAAATTAATGCTGTTAGTTGTTTTGAATGTCTGTAGAATATGACCTACTCTGAAGAAAAAATGTAAGTCTGAAAATGGCATGCTCAAGAAAATATCTAAATCTAAGAGAAATTCAGTATGTGGGGAATTTAGGATATTACATAACAAGGATTTTTTTGATTTATTGCATTTCACCTAGAACTGTTGAAACTGATTGACCAAGGCGGTTTTAAGGACTTTACATATCAATCAGATGCAACAGGAGAGATATACAGACTTCAGATGGGAAGCCTCTTGGAAAGCATAAACTTACAAGACCATAAAGAAGAAAGGAGAATCTTAAGACAGATCTTACAGATATATATTGTGAGGCTGGAAAGTGAATAGAACTACTGAAGGATCATGTTCAACAGTTAACTTTGGTATTAGCACTGTTGAACTTTTGGATTCTACCACCACAAAGACAGTAAATAATTAAAGCATTTTTGATACAATTTTAACAGAAGTAACAGTTTGCTCATGACAGTTCCTCAAAAGCACAGGCTATTCACTACCATGTGGGGTTATTACAGTGAAAGACGAAATGACGATCTGAAAGGAACTGAAGAAAACAATAAAACTCAATGTAAGATTTGAGGTTTTCACAGCGGTGAGTATGAAGATTTCTGTCTTCTGGGTTGTTGCGCTGTGTAGTCTGGATGATGTTAACCTAGCCCCACATGCCCTATTGGCATATTCATCGCCCCGATGACGGAGGCAGTATGACCTCTGAAACGTTGGTAAACATTGTCCAGACTACACAGCGCAACAAGCCAGAAATCTTCAACAAAACTCAAATTAGACATGAAAATGATAATGGCAAGAGTTCTAAGAAATAATTTACAGTAGCAATAGAATCAGCAGTAGAAAGAGGTATAGAGATAATACGAAAACTAGAACAGAAATAAACAAATTTGGAAAAGTAGCAGAAGTTTGAAAGTCAAGAGCTTTACAAGCAGCTGAATGGTAAAAGGAGTATTAACAGAAGAAACACTGGAGTTCATATCAGTTTGGTCAAACAAGATGTTAAAAAGAGAAAAAAGTTGGTAACTGGTGAAGAAATAATAAGGTTTCTTTCCTGACAGTACACAACAGTTATGCAATACATAATTTTGTACTTATAAAACACAAAAATCTCATAAAACTTACCCAGAGCTACATTAATTTATTATGAATATTCTGTGCTCTAACACCACACTTAACTAAAAGAAAAAGAGATTAAGATTAATAAAGAAATGGTGATGATGTGAATGACATACTTTTATGGATACCTGATGAAAGAAAAAATATTTAAAGGAAAAGGAAAGACTGAAAAGTTTTTAATGAATCAGAAATATGAGGGACGACCAGTAGTACATGCTCTATTCTACCACTAAAATTGGAAGAATATAAAATAAATGTTAGAACACACTACTGGTGTCTTCCTTTGAGGTTCGCTAGTTACAAGTACGTACACTTTCCTTGTTTCCCTCATGTATGCTACATGTCCCTCCCACTTCACCCCTCTTAACTTAATTTTCCTAATAATTTTAGGTGAAGGTACATATTATAAAGGCTTTTACCATAATCTTCATTCCTTGTTATTTAATTTATTTTACACCTAAAAATTCTCCTCAACACATATTCTTCCCTCAGAATGACAGATTAATCTCATATTCTTTTTCAATTGCCATGGTCATGCTAAAGAGTCTATCCTGGTCCAAGGCCTAGTTAATTTGTTTGTAACAATGCTTCTTTTATGGTGAAAGATTGTTAGCCTTACGCCCAACCCCTAAGCAGGAGGACCACCCCTCAACCACTGTCCACAACTGCTTATTCAATATATTCACAGCTAACCTCCCAAACGACATATATCTACTTAAAATCTTTTAATAGTTCCCACAAAATACTTTCTCAAAACAGAATCCATGAAGATAAAGTAACAGACAGTTCACAGTGTGACAATATCTACACTGGCTCCCTATTTTCCAAGTTAGAAACTTTACTTACATGTTTCAAAATGGTGCTGATTATAAAACACAGGATTTGAGGACTGCATATAATTTAAAGTTATGCCACCTGCAGGGTGTTTCAGGAAGATTCATACATTGCTCAATTTTATACTGTTGTCAACATGTCAAAGCCACTAGTCTTACATCAATATCTTAAGTTATACCCTGTCAATGGACTCACTACTTCATTGTTCCCTTTTCACAACCCCATGATTGTAGCTCATGTGTGTAGAAAGTGTGACTGTAAGAATGTCTTCCAGTCTCACATTTGCTGGTAATATAATTTAAAAGATGGTTCACATCACTTGGTGCTGAAGCATGATACAGAACATATCAGTTTATACCATTCTGTAAAATGGTAGTATTAAAGAAAACAGAGATTCTTATTGTATTAATAGAAACAATAAACAAGTTTATACACATTACACATTATTATTAATGTTGTATCCATTCTTTAATTATAGTGACCTCACAACAATGAATAAGGTGAGTATGAAGATTTCTGTCTTCTGGGTTGTTGCGCTGTGTAGTCTGGATGATGTTAACCTAGCCCCACATGCCCTATTGGCATATTCATCGCCCCGATGACGGAGGCAGTATGACCTCTGAAACGTTGGTAAACATTGTCCAGACTACACAGCGCAACAAGCCAGAAATCTTCAACAAAACTCAAATTAGACATGAAAATGATAATGGCAAGAGTTCTAAGAAATAATTTACAGTAGCAATAGAATCAGCAGTAGAAAGAGGTATAGAGATAATACGAAAACTAGAACAGAAATAAACAAATTTGGAAAAGTAGCAGAAGTTTGAAAGTCAAGAGCTTTACAAGCAGCTGAATGGTAAAAGGAGTATTAACAGAAGAAACACTGGAGTTCATATCAGTTTGGTCAAACAAGATGTTAAAAAGAGAAAAAAGTTGGTAACTGGTGAAGAAATAATAAGGTTTCTTTCCTGACAGTACACAACAGTTATGCAATACATAATTTTGTACTTATAAAACACAAAAATCTCATAAAACTTACCCAGAGCTACATTAATTTATTATGAATATTCTGTGCTCTAACACCACACTTAACTAAAAGAAAAAGAGATTAAGATTAATAAAGAAATGGTGATGATGTGAATGACATACTTTTATGGATACCTGATGAAAGAAAAAATATTTAAAGGAAAAGGAAAGACTGAAAAGTTTTTAATGAATCAGAAATATGAGGGACGACCAGTAGTACATGCTCTATTCTACCACTAAAATTGGAAGAATATAAAATAAATGTTAGAACACACTACTGGTGTCTTCCTTTGAGGTTCGCTAGTTACAAGTACGTACACTTTCCTTGTTTCCCTCATGTATGCTACATGTCCCTCCCACTTCACCCCTCTTAACTTAATTTTCCTAATAATTTTAGGTGAAGGTACATATTATAAAGGCTTTTACCATAATCTTCATTCCTTGTTATTTAATTTATTTTACACCTAAAAATTCTCCTCAACACATATTCTTCCCTCAGAATGACAGATTAATCTCATATTCTTTTTCAATTGCCATGGTCATGCTAAAGAGTCTATCCTGGTCCAAGGCCTAGTTAATTTGTTTGTAACAATGCTTCTTTTATGGTGAAAGATTGTTAGCCTTACGCCCAACCCCTAAGCAGGAGGACCACCCCTCAACCACTGTCCACAACTGCTTATTCAATATATTCACAGCTAACCTCCCAAACGACATATATCTACTTAAAATCTTTTAATAGTTCCCACAAAATACTTTCTCAAAACAGAATCCATGAAGATAAAGTAACAGACAGTTCACAGTGTGACAATATCTACACTGGCTCCCTATTTTCCAAGTTAGAAACTTTACTTACATGTTTCAAAATGGTGCTGGTTATAAAACACAGGATTTGAGGACTGCATATAATTTAAAGTTATGCCACCTGCAGGGTGTTTCAGGAAGATTCATACATTGCTCAATTTTATACTGTTGTCAACATGTCAAAGCCACTAGTCTTACATCAATATCTTAAGTTATACCCTGTCAATGGACTCACTACTTCATTGTTCCCTTTTCACAACCCCATGATTGTAGCTCATATGTGTAGAAAGTGTGACTGTAAGAATGTCTTCCAGTCTCACATTTGCTGGTAATATAATTTAAAAGATGCTGAAGCATGATACAGAACATATCAGTTTATACCATTCTGTAAAATGGTAGTATTAAAGAAAACAGAGATTCTTATTGTATTAATAGAAACAATAAACAAGTTTATACACATTACACATTATTATTAATGTTGTATCCATTCTTTAATTATAGTGACCTCACAACAATGAATAAGTGTATTGTAAGATTTGAGGTTTTCACAGCGGTGAGTATGAAGATTTCTGTCTTGTGGGTTGTTTCGCTGTGTAGTCTGGTCGATGCTAACCAACGTTTCAGAGGTCATACTGCCTCCGTCATCAGGGCACTGATGGTGGAGGCAGTATGACCTCTGAAACGTTGCTAAAAATCGACCAGACTACACAGCGAAACAACCCAGAAGACAGAAATCTTCAATAAGTGTATTATTTAACTGTGAAATTATATGTAAAAAGGATACTGATTCCATGATGCATCAGCAAACTGTATACACATGTTTGGGATCTGTTACTCTAGTTCAGTACCTGCACAAGATCTTCCTTACCTTCACATAGTACATTCAAAAATCAGAACCTAATATTCTGCCACTGTTTCAGTTGTACAATATTACATGCATTATTTGAGCCATCTGGGGTTCAAACACCAGCTAAATGTAATACAAGTCTAAAAAGTAAACTGGACTATCAATTAGGAACATGAATTATGGCATTATCTAAAGAAAAGAATGAGAACACTTAATTTTATGTTAAAAACCAAATTCTCTTACTCATGAAATTCAACCAACTGCATGTGAACATGACAAGAAAAGGTCATTAAATTCTACTTAACACAAATAAAATTACAAGTGAATCCAGTTTAAGGGCATCAAGTTGAGTCACAATGGGGCAGTGTGTAAAAAATGTTAACATTCCAGGTATAGGGACCTTAATCATAAGAACTAGCAGTATAAATGGGAAAACAAAATATGCAGAAGCAAAATATCAAGGTCCCACTTAAAGTGGCTGATGCAAAATAACACTGACTTGTATGTAGAGAAGACAAAGTTTAAAGATGGTAAATACTAATGCTCAGGGTTTACCACGCACACGCCCACGCACATACAGACATAACATCAAGACATAACACAAATCACAAGTGCAGAATTAACCACAGTAAAATAAAGTGCCAGCAGTTGAGTGCCTAAGTGTGAATTAACACAGTGCTCTGCCTAAGTGAAGACCTCAGAAACAGGAACTGGAATGGAAGTGGCAAGTGGTTAGGTTGGCAGGGTTGTTGTGACAGGAACAGAAATAACTGAGCATGCAAGAGAAAGTGAGTCTAAATTTACAAGTGGTGCAGTTATTAATAATAAAATAAAAAATAAAATCCAAATTGGTAATTAAATAAATGAAATTATTAATAAAGGTGCTGTGTGTAAAAATTTTCTTTCCAAAAACATTCAAGAGATTATACGAATGTGTGCTGGTGATAAGCAAATCCAAGTCATGGCATATGTGAGAGTGAGTGGTCATCGCTTGCTTGCTTGCTAGACATTTACAAAAAAACAACAATTATTGGGGGGTCAGTAAGTTAAAGATATCTCATCTTGAAACCAAGTGAGATGGGGCATGGTTTCAAACAGGACTGACAATATATAGAAATAGAACAAGCCATAGAAACTGACGGTTCAAAACCTCTCCCCATCATCGGCCGCTGGAAATGCTTTCGAGAGGGGAGAAAAACAGAAACACAAATTAGCAGATTAATAATAAATATTTTTTCCACCTCCTTCTTCAACAATAGACAAAAAATATAGTTATTCATTTATAATCATACACTCACACACACAAAAAATATTAACAGCAATTCAAAAATATTCATTTGCATATGTTGACAAAAAGATTACTTTTTAATACCCAAAAATATATTCAGTTCAATAATCAAAAATACATTAAACTGCTTCACAAAAAATGCATTATACTTCATCTGAAAAATTGTTAATGTTGAGTTAAGAGTAACATTAAAATGTGTGTTGTATTTTTACTCCACTGTAGTGGTAACAGGAGAAATGAATATTTGATGGTTCAGGACATAATAAGAGGACAAATTGGAAGGGAATTTAATGTTAATGTGATATGAATCTGAGAACAAAGTGGGTTACAGGCAGTAACCTTGTACTGACTTTCAAGACTTTTAAAAGAACTTGTTTCTATTCTCTGGATTATGATCTATTTGAATCCATATTTCGAAAATAAGTAATTTACACCACAAAGAATTGAAGAGAATTGTAAACAATTTTTGGAAATAAAAAATAATAATTTTCACCAATAATTCAACATATGAACAGGCATACTAACAAAGGAAATTTTTCTTGTAGAATGTACAGAATGCACAGCCAATGAATTACACAAAATTATGTACGGAATAATATTTTGCAATTTTCAATGATTTAACTAAATAAATGGAGAATGGCAGTTGTAATCAGTCATTGGAAAATATGTTTCCTTTTCAATTCCATCAAACAAAGACAACAAATAATTGCAACAAACATACTCAGTCTCTTGAAGAGGATTGTTGAGCTTTACAACATTACATCATGGTTTTGTTTGAAAATGGCAATTTAATATTATTTACTTGATTTATTTACAAAAAGATAATATTTATAAAATTATATTTAACCAATAAGCTATGCAGTATATTTAGAAGCTTTGCTTTATGGACACCACTCCAAGCAGCAGTGTGTTTGGAACTGACCATACTGTACAGTATAGTATATATGATGTTACTTTGTTGTAAATATAAATTAACTGAAGAAATTCAAATTAAGATCTTCTGGTATGTGGCACTGTGTAGTCTTGTAGGTTATTACTAGTGTTTCTGAGTAACCTTACACCTACATTTTTAGAGTAAATGGTGCCCCCCCCCCCTTCTACTAGTGTGTTCACAGCATCCATGTGGAACACCTATGAAGTTTACTTTGTCTATTTGTCTACTTACATGTAACAGCTTGAGAATGGCTGAACAGATTTTTATGAAATTTTGTATGGAAATTACGCCATTGGATGTAACTTCAAACTTGTAATTTTCAATTTCCTACAATCAGTAATATCAATGTGATTGACACTTGAACTTGTGCAGTGGGAGGATAATCCTCTGCAATGATGTCACTGTCTGTAATGTCCATCTTTAAATATGTAATATTTCAACAGCAGCTCATCTAATTTTAATGACATTTGGTATGGACACTATGCCATTAGAGACTGTCCATTATACTTTTTAATTTATTAAAATTGACAATACCAATATGACCGATGATTAAACTTTTACCTGTTTGTTCCTTTCATCATAATGATAAATTTCTTTCATTGCTACATTGCACATTTCAACACACTGTGGACATAAGATTATATTATCTATACAGAAAAGTCAAGTACAGTAATGGAGAAAATTGGACCCTTAACTGATGATATTTCTTTGACACCATACTCCTAAATAGGTTGTTATGACTATTTATACATTTCAACTGTAATAACCAAAATACCCAAGTCATCTTTACACATTAATCAATCAATACAACTGTTTCTTATTCACTGCATTATAAAGTTGAAAAAATACATATGATCTGAAGCTTTCACAGCAACTAAGTACAATGAATTCTTCTCAGGCTACTAACAGTATAAGGTGGTTTAATGGAGAAAGCACCAACATTTCGAGAACCATCTTCGTCCCTGAGGACAAGGATGAAGATGGTTCTCAAAAAGGTGTTTTCTCCATCATACCACCTTACATGGCTGGTAGCCTGAGAATTTATTGAAAAAATATGTTTATAAAGAGACAAAACACTTCAATAGTATATCAATTAACTGCGGTCTTCCAGGTGTAACTATGAAGTCTTGAAGGTGGTTACCAATGCTCCAAACATGATACATACTCCAAGCATTTATAAACACTTACCAGATTACAACGCATCAGAACCCAAAAGACCCACTCAAAATTTTTACCACCACATAAACCTCACACATCAATAACAATTAAAAAGAATGAGCTACTTAAAATCTTTTTTTGTGAATACTAAATGCTGATTTTTTACAACAATTTATCATACTTTCTTCTATTAGATTATAAATATGCTACCTGGATGATGGCATAAGATATGCACTTCATTAACAGTAGAATAATATTTCTAAATAAAAAATAAATACCTCAATTAACCCTCTCTATGCATTTTTAAACAAAACATTACAGTAATCCACATTCCTGAAGAACTGTTTATAGTGATCCAAACACACTACATTACAATTCTGCTTACAGCACTCTCAAGGTCTCCATGGCAATACTTTCATCATTAATGAAAAATTAGGCAAAAGTTTTGTTGAAACAAAACCATTATTAAAATTAATTAATCTTCAAATAATGTCAGTAAGAAGGAGATGCAGAAAAGTATGAGAATATTGTAAGATGTTTGATGGAATGAAGTGACAGTGAAATCACAACCAGTGTTATGTTATTTGTTAACTACTGATTTGATGTATTTTTAATATAGTATGTTCTGTTCTGAAACAAAATAAACTGTGTTGTCTAGAAGTTATGTTAAGTTAGGGGATGTGGTGCACTGCTACCCTGTTTAAATTCCCTTGCCCATCCCACACCGCAACCCTCAGCCCGGGGGTGTTGTTTTGATGATGTACGTACCGTCCTCATGAGTACGCACTGTGATGGGAAAACTGGGTGGCCCATCACCGACGCTAGTGCCCGCCAGCACCCAGATGCGATATTCTGTCCACCTCTTGAGTTCATCCAGCACGAATGATGTGGCGTTGAGGGTGATCACAGCAGCCTCAGAGTCTGAACGTCCATTCTCCACGACCTGCAGCTTGTAGTACACGATGCGACCATTGCTGCGCTCTGCAGGTGGTGGGTCCCACGACACACGGATTGATGTCGGACCCACTGCTTCCCCAGTCACGTTCTGGGGGGGTGCCCCGGGCACTACAGTTGGGGTGGGAGGGACACCACACATTTCAACACAACCCAAATGACATATCCAAATACTATATCTTCACCAAAGGAAATTCCTAACCTAACCACTGCCCAGATGCAAGTCTTTTTAAGAGATGACACGTTAGGATCATATTTAAAAAACTTGTGATGCAAATATTGTAGATGATGAAAAGAGAGTGACACCTATTAAGTGAACAAATGAAAGGCTTGTAATGATGACAAACATGTGACAAAACCTCCAAACTGACCAATTCAAGTATTAAGAATGATGACTCACTCCCAAACATAAACTCACAGACAAAGAAGTAACTGTGACCTCACCACTTCTCTGATGCTCCTTGTTAGGATAAGACAATTAAAGAAAACCTTACATAATTACACCCATATAGAAAGTCTCTGAGCCTTAATACGAACACTTGAAATGAATCTCAATATTGGATCCTGTCCTCAGCGTGGTGAATCCAGTCCATATCTTCCCTCCATGTTTTCTGCGTAAAAATATGAATCCTAATGTAACAAAAACCTGTATTAAAATGGTAACAAACTTTCACCCTAGGGCAAAGCACCCAGAACATCAAAATAGCCAATCATCTCCACCTACAAGTGCTTAAGACACAAGGCAACTTTATACATTACCTTGGGAAGAAAGTAAAGGCAGTTAATAACTGACACTCTATCAGCAATGTGTGTGATACCTGCCACACCCATATGACCACACAACTACCCACTTAGTTTTTTTTCAATAAGAAATTACTGTCATAATACAGTTTGGAACAAAACATCTGGTAAAGATACAAGTATAACAAGCCGCAGAGATGGAATTTCTTCCTAACTACACAGTAAATATCACAAATCAAGTGTTGCATGTGAAGGCAATTAACACTGTCTTCAACATTATAACACCCACCCATATTCAAGTTCCAAAAACAATGTACAGCAACGAGCAATGATCTGTTTTGTATCACACATATTATTGTCCTCACTGAGCCCTGAGATTCTGTCTCATAGTAGAAGGAAAACATGTGTATATTTCTATGCTCCACAATTAACAATGTCTTTGTAATTAAAATTTTATTGAAATAAAATTCAGTGAAGACACACTATCGGTTACATCATTCTAAAACAATTCAAGTATTTTTAACAAATACCTCAATCCCAAGACTGAACAGTAGAAAGAAAGTCAAACTGTAAATCCTATAAACTGATAACCACAAACCTGAACCAAGGATTCAACTCAATTATTTCTCAATTACATTGATGGTGACTAATGATGAACTTACTGATTTGGTGATAAATTAGCCACAGAAAGAATTAATACAGAATTAAACAGAACCAAATCCAACATTATTACTGCTGCACAACAAATTTAAATGTGATAGTTAACAGAAGATATATTTAACCCAAGAAAAGAGACAGATCTAACTGGAAGATATAAACAGATGAAAACCAATCCTGTCAACAATTCTTAAAACCTTCAAATGCAATATGTTTTAAATTGCAAGACAGACCAGAAAGAAGAATACAACCCAACTGAAGAATATTTTAGCACCAAATAATCACTTCAAAATCCATGGAATACTATTTATTCACCCCTCAACACTGCCCTGTTTCATCTGAACTTCCTTCAAACAATTCAATCAAACCATGCCTCATAATAAATTTAAAAGTGTTCCAGTTTTCAATGGATAAAACCCATTCCTTGGATCTTGACACTGGATTTGTTAAGCAGGTAAAACCTTGCATTCCAACCAGCTAACTATATTTTTAACAAATCTGCTGTCAGCTCACCTTAACTTCAGAGTATGCGGTACCTAACATAACAAAACTTAAAAAAAAACTCTGAATTTAAATATAGCTTTATTTTTATTTTAGCATAATAATTTACATACTTTATTTCATATCCTTCAAAATTCACTGCTCTGTTATCTGTCAAACAAGTTTGGTAAAAGGTTTTCTTGACAAGTGGCAACAATAAACTGTTTACACTTTAGAATGCAGTCCCATATCTGCAAACAAATATATTGCTTCAATATCAAGTGAGAATACAATATACCACTCAATAAAATTGTAAGAATGGAATATATGCTAGCCCAAGATACAGACCAGGTCAGCATAGCTACAGCATTCTGGCAATGTTCAGCTACCACGCGTTTCATTTGCTAATTCCTGTGAGGAAATTTAGGGAAAGCATGTTGAATTATGCTACAACCACGTCCTCTCACATCCCTCTGAAATGATCATTCACAACCTTTCTACCACATTTCATTTGAAGTTACATCACCTCATTAAGTAGAGTGGTCTTCTATTTGGGAAGTGCCTGGTTGCCTGATTCACACCTTGACAGGGTTACCAGTTAACCTGTAATATTTCTCAACGTCTTCAGGTTAATGCTCGACTAGTTCTATTCAGCAGTATCATCTCCCCATTTAATTCTTTTTTTTTTGTGTCCAGTACACATCATTCAGCATGGTGTGCATTGGTGATTAGCAGGATTCACAACCCATCAGTACATGGGTTCGATCGGGACCGTGACATTTAACGCTCCTGCTGTGACCCCCTTTTTGCGAGATGATGAAAGTGGAGTAATTGTTGGGATGCCATGGAGAAACCGGGGAAACCTTGCTCAACACAAGTTGTAAATCTGAGCACCGCCGGGAATCGAACCCGGGACCCCAGTATTACAAGCCCAGCGTTCTAACCGCTGGAGTATATTTAATTCATTGCTTTACAGCCTCATAAGTTGATAACAACATCATTCAATAACCCAAGAATCAATGTATCAGCAAACAATAAAGACAACAAGATCTAAGGTTCCAACTCACTGATTATAATGCAGATAGTATTAGCTGTTGCTCAAAATTTCCTGGATAAGGAAAGAAGCATATAAAGTTTGGACACAAGGTATGCTACAAATTCCAGCATCAAGACCATGGAGCAAATGCTTATAATATAAGCCATAGTCGTAATCAACTGACAGATAGCCCCCTTTTCAGTGTTCACTTGTGTACATGTGCAAAGTGTAGAAAGGAAAAGGTAATCTATGATCACTATGTAGCTGACAGGGACAAGGGAAGAAGAAAAGACTGTATAGAACAAAACTTAATCAGTCTTAAGGTAGCAGTGTGATGTTTGATGATTTAATAGTATAAAATGAGAATGAAGAGAGATAAAACAAATAGTGCTATCTGTGCATTTTTTACCTACTAATTTAAAATTCAATATAACAAAATAAAATTAAAGTAGTTTGCAAAAATGTGAATTCATTCTTCAGTAAAAAGAAGTACAAAAAGGAACTGAAGCTTTAATTACATATCACTTAATCCTTCATTTGATCAGATAAGGAGTATACCAGTTACATAAATATGAGAAGTTTTATGTGAGTTACAGCTGATAACTGTTACAACTTGCTTGGTGTAATTAAAAAATGCTACTAACACACAATAATAACAATACTGATTTATCTCTCTCCAATAGCAATCTGTATTGTCTTAAGAGTAGATTGTTTTTCAATGACAGGTCTAGATAATATAACCCAACGTGGAGAATAAAGGAGAATATAAAAAATGCTGCGTACCAAAAAAATAGGTTATGGTACGTAATGTAGAAATTGTTATAAAAAATTTTTGTGTACTTTTCTATTTGCTGCTTTTTAGTTCTGAGAAGAAGAAATGTGATTAGTTTGCTTCTAAATGTGCATCTCACACGCACTCACACGCACTCTCACACACATTAATACAAAACATTGGTGATGGTAGTGGTGGTGTGAGAATATTATGGTAATTCAAAAAATAATTATTACTTTATATAATATATGGTTGTATGGTGCCCACACAATGCACAATTAAAACGATGCAAACTGGTGCAGTGGTGTTAGAATACGCAAGGCTGTGCTGGAACAGTGAAAAATTAAGCCATTGAACAATAATAATAATAAAAAAAATTAATATATATCAAACATTCCAATATGTGACACATGCAATGCTTGGTGATGTTCACAAATACACACAAACAGTGAATTTTACACAGCAATCAATCAATCAATCTGGGTGGCTAATGTCTCAGCAATACAGTGAAAGTGATGGGATACAGTGAAGGGCGGATGTGGCATCTGTTATTTGTATTTATAGTGATACGGCTGTGGTGTGTCAACTACTGTGCTAAATGTTACATCTGCCGTGTACCAGTAAGAATTATGAAGAGTAAAACACTCAAACATTACATAATTACTTCATCTCATTTTAAACACAAACATAGTTTCCTGACCTCTAATTAGACACATTAATATGTTTGTTTTATAATTATTTATACATTCTAGCAGTTAAACATGAAGGTTTAATGGTGACAAAACCAAAGCCTGCCACAATACATTAACCACAGACAGTTTCAAGTTTCACACATTTCTTGTCCTTACAACCCATTTAAGTAAGATTGAACTTAAAGGTAACCTCCCATCTTCTTGGTCTTCCAATTAGTAACTTTCCAAGAACCTTTTACTGTAAACATAACTACCATTTAGAAGTGTTGGTAAAGTTAATCTGTAGTATCATGTTTGGATGTTATACGCTATCTCTGGAACCAATACTACGCTGTTAGACAGGTAGCCCTCGATTTGCGCCGATTCAAAATAACGCCGATTTTGAAACCAGCAAGTCAAAAAGTGAAAAAAAAAAATTTTACTATTATTTATAACGTTTTACAATGTATCTCGTACTGATTCTTATACTAAATCGTAATTCTTACATCGCTGATTTTGAATAAAAATTATAAATACAGTCATCTCTGCAATTACATATGTTTCATTAACTCGAATTTGCTCCAATGAGATCGATGAATCGGTAAAAGCTGTTTGTGAAATGCAAACTTTTGCATATGCGAGTTTGCTCTTATGCAATTTCATTCCTGGTGCTTTAAACTTTCAAAGGTCTGCGAAGGTACTGCGGTTATTTTTACTAACGGTTTTCTATAGGTCGGCGTCTTACATGAATGCAACTATCGTATAACACACCAATCACATGAAAGAATCGCAGTCAATCACGGGGACCTACAAATTGCCGACTGTAAGTGTATAAAATATATTTTTTTAAATTCCCTTTATTTTATTTACGTTATTTCAGAGCTTTAGATGCAATGCCACTATATTACTCGTCAATGTTTGGGTGCTGGGAACGCATGTCATTGACTTCGCATTGATTTACATTATAAAAGAGTTTCAATTTACGCCAATTCCGTTTACGCTGGTTCGTCCAGGAACGCATCCCCGGCGTAAATTGAGGACTACCTCTATATCCATGAATCTGTCAGAAGTGATTATGTACTTTTGGGAAAGTAATTTCCATATGCTATTATGATATTAGTGTCAACCCTCATTAGACATGAAGTAGGCAAATGAAGAACAGTTCACAGACTTGGCTACGGACACAACAAATGACCAAGTTCAAAGTTGCTTAGCCTGGACACATGAGCAAGTGACAAACAATAACCATCTTGCAGCTGACATAGCTCAATCATTAAACCTGCCCTCAATATGACATGACCACCAAATTTTTATTGTTCACAAGTAAGTGATAATTTATCTTCTGCATGCAATGGGTAGATTTATTTGTAACTTATCATTACTTTAGGTGAACCATTTGTTTGTATTATATGAAATTTATATAATAGTATGAATTGTACTTTGTAATAAGCATTGTATTATAATAATGACTTTTTCCACATCCTATTGTAATCTTATGGATCCATGGAATGTAATAAAGATGTATGTGTGTAAATCATATTGTAATAGCATAGCTGTTATGTAATACATATAAATATATTTATAACCAGATGCCTGAATAAATACAGACAATTGCAAGATCATAAATGAAAACAGGATCAAAATTGAATAAATTTAAATCTATGGAAAGTCGTACTGGTTTTTAGAGAAAATGTTCGTTCATATAGAACTGCATCTAAATTCCAACTACTAGGTAAATGTAAGTCTTTATCATCAATATAAACTGATAAAGTCTTAATTCATAATGTTTATATATTTTATACAGAATAAGAAAGAACAAAAATGAAAGCTCTTCAGAATTCTTACTGGCATCTGTTGCACTATCCACAATGCTTGTATGATAAGCTGTAAGCTTCTTTTTATCTCAAGGTAAAATGAGTGTAGAGCCTTTTATACTGATAGTTGTGAGATGGTAAAGTGCTACAATAGAGATATTGCCCTCATACACACAATAGGCAGTTCTGCATTTGCTACTTACCTTTGGCACAGCAACATTACTTGGTCACTGTTAATATAGGTGCTCAAAACCATACAGAACTAGAATTTACTCCACATGTACCTGGTCTAGCATATCCAATATTTTCCTCCAAATTTTCAGTAGCAAAATGTAAAAATGAATGGAATCATTTTATCTGAATAAGTGACTTGTTTCCTGGATAGCCTATCATTAATTACACATGAAAGGGACAAAATCATAGCATACAGAAAAAAGGAAGAAAAAAAAGAGCTAAATTCACTGGGTATTCATGTGGCATTTCTAGCAACATTCTATGCAGCACAGGATCTGGCTGATATATAGATACTGGTTTTCAGCTGCACACAATTCTTACATGTGTTATAAGATGGTACTACTATGGTGAAACTAGTTTTCAATACTTCTGCTGTTATGTCTAATCACTTTTTATTGAACAGTCTTGCAAATCTAAGGTAGCAGATGAACGGTCAAGCTTCCCTCGGAGTGTTCTGTAAAATGTTCAAAGGCAAACCAAAGGCAGAACAACGGAATTTTCGCAGATGTGGTCCCAATTTACTTTCCAAGCACAAATCAAGCAAGTAGACCAGTGTGTATGGTTTTGAAGCAGCCTATATTAAACACATATCAATAGAAGAATTGACAGTGTGTTGCAGCAGATGAGCCTTACAACCACGTGTTAGCCAGGTTATGGACGAGCGATCACTACAAAACCGCTCGTAGTGTTGCCCATTCTGTCTTACCGTACTGCTTGGTTCGGACAGGTATTGGCGGCGTCGTTGCCCCCTCCCCACGCTGTGACCGTGCAGCCAGCCACACATAATATAATGTGTTTGGGTAAAGGCCAGTCAATGTGTAACTCTCCACAAGTGGGATACGTCGGTGATGCTTCTCCTATGACAGACACGGTTTAAAATTGTAACTCTCCACAAGTGGGATACGTCGATGATGCTTCTCCTACGACAGACACGGTTTAAAACATGTATAAAGACAAAAGAAACTGTTTGACTATGTAAGCATCTATTAGCTTCATAAGGTAGACAATGTTTCATCGAGTTTAGTTAGTAAGTTACATGTTGTGTGCACTTAGATCATAAGTTTAACAAGAGCTGTAGAATATGCAATAACAGTCTGCAGGTAAAGGTACCTTGGCATATGTATCATTCCAGTACAGTTCATAGCTAACAATGTTTTCTCCTGCGTGGGCTGGCCGGCTCCACTGAAGTGTGACAGATGTTTCTCCCACCTCACTTGTTCGCAGATTACTTGGCTGGCTTGGCACTGTGCACAGAGATCAATCATTTAGCTCTTTCACTACCAAAGAAAACAATTTCAAACATTCAGCAAACATATCATCACACATAAATACACAAGATAATTCTGATTGCTTTGAGACATCAGTATCATTATATAGATATCTGAATGTAATGCAATGACCTTTATAAAACAAATTTTGTGTTATTAACTTTCATTAAAACAAAGTTTCATTACTACAAAAACAATTTGTCAGTCTGTAACAGTTCATTACACTGAGGTTTTTCTGTAGCAGGGAAGGTGCTGCCAATATATTAATACCAAGTTAAAAAAGAGAAAGAACAAAAACTGAATCAAAGTTCAATAACATAAACTTCTAAATTTCTGCACATCAGCTCACAAAATTAACTCACACAGGATAAGTGAACGGCAATAACAAGCCCTGCCCACAGCAGTATACATATTATAAGATTCCTTTATAATAATTTATTCACAAGGGCACCAACCACCATGGTGGTCTAGCGGTTAGAACGCTGGGCTTGTAATACTGGGGTCCTGGGTTCGATTCCCGGCGGTGCTCAGATTTACAACTTGTGTTGGGCAAGGCCGTGGTCCAGGCATCACGGAGTTT
>NW_019060322.1:77844-110758 GCF_000696155.1 Zootermopsis nevadensis | reverse complement strand
AACAAGCAGTTTAGGTAAAAACATATGACACCTACTTTCCGTCAAACCCATATCAAACTGAAAAAAGAAGTAAGAACTACAAATTAATAATTGCATGCTTCAGTAATTGATTTCTGTGTATAATTACCATCAGCATGGATTCAAACTTTTATATTTGTCTACTATACTTCAAGACCAAGAAACCTCCGAAAAAGGAGGCGGCAAAAAGCCACAACCGGGTTGTAGAGCCAAGAAACAACAATAATCTCAAGTTTTTAATTATTACCATGTTTATAACTGCTAGCATAAAAAACATTTCTCAAGTGCAGTATATGATTATGGTTCAATTCCATATTAAAATTCATTAGTTATTATTAAAGAAAGAATAAAACAGATTTTGTGTGGCCATCATGTTGTTTTACATTCTAAATACTATATTACCTCAACATCTTCCCACAAACTTATATATCACCATCATGTTGTGGTTCCAATCAAACAAGGTTTATATTCCATTAAACAAACAACAACACTGCATTACATACTGTTGTGTGCTCGAAAGAATATGAACTACCCGTTTGATCCCCCTTGATTTGAAAGTTACTGGAGGGGCAGATATACATAGACCTGATAATACCATCAGCCTGTCTTTCCTTTTAAAAGAAGAAACAAGGGATAAAGTATGTGGAATACAGTGAATCAAGTATTTTTACATTGAAGATTTGGTGAATTACCTTTCAAGATATAATGATTTTGCATTTTACACAGTAGACTCTTTCCTGATAAATGTCATTAAAATTAAGATTATTAACTCATTAATTCTTCCAAAATATTTATGAAGTTATTTTAAATGCTATATTAACGTTTTTAGAAATAATATCTGCATCACTCTCCATACCTGCCATGCTGCCATGAGCATGTTTTACTGACCACATGATGGTCTTCAAGTTAAAACTAAAACTGTGTAAATTAATATTCTTCAACCTCTTCAAATTAAAAACACAAAAATGCAGAAATGACTGTACATACCTTATAAAGTTATTTTCTGAGCGCCCCCCCCCTCCCCCCCCACTATGAGTACACTGACTCAGATCCTTCATGCCCTAATACCTTCATTTTCAACAAGAAACAGCATAGAGGCTGTAACAGAAGAACACTGTATTTCCAGTAGAGTGTACAGGAAACAACCTCTTCAACTTAACAGCACCCCATTCCACCTTCTAAACCAGAAGTGGAGAGGAATTTCATTACTAACTCACAGCAACTTCCTCACTGATTCACTGAGAGGTTTCAGAACTTGGAACTAAACTATGCAATGAGAAAATCTTGTGCTGTAGTGCCAAATTTCTGTCTTTATACCTGTCCACCACGTCCTGAGGTGCAGGCAGGCTTGAAAATGCATGCCTAACAAGAACGTTCAAGTTACAGAACAAAGAAACACCTTATTTTAGAAATACTTTTCACACTTATCTATAGTCATTTCAAATTAAAAGTAAAGTAAAAAGCTGTCCCACTATACACCATGTAGGTGCTTGAGGGGAATAGAGATAAAGCTCCTACTCATTCTTAACCTCGGCTCTAGACAGAGGTGAGTGCTTAGCGTCATGCCCTGGCCACACTTTACCCCTGGGAAACCCCAGCACCCATTGTATAGGACGCTGGGTGGGCCACAGAGCCGGTCTGGACGCAGAGGCTAGAGATTAAATCAGGACAGCTACATGACCATGCACAGTCTTAGGATGTGTATACAATGACATCATGGGATCGATTCTTGCCCAGGGCATGAGCGATATTTGACAAGCATCCATTACCGCAAAGTGCAGCGTTCAACTTTAGTTCACATGAATCAATTCTCCTTTTGCTGTAACAATTGATTTGCTTCACTGAGCTACAAAAATGCAATTTTGTTGTTCTGTACGGTGTTGCCACCTATTTTAAAGCACGTGAAGTTGTATGGAAATGTTATATTACATTTGAAAAGAAATACTCAATATTTTTTAAATTTTTACCTTAAAACTGTATCTTTTCAGGAAAGTGGTGGTGAAGTTGTATGGAAATGTTATATTACGTTTAAAAAGAAATGCTCAATATGTTTCAAATTTTTACCTTAAAACTGTATCATTTCAGGAAAGTGGTGAAAAAAATAATATGCAGCAAAAGGGTTAAAAAAGGATTATGTTCTTACGAAGTTCGTAACAAGATAATAAATGACTCACCTTTAACGTAAAGCATTGTGGAGTGGGAGTATTCTGTTCCAACGACATTCTCAGCAACACATTCGTACTTTCCCTGATCTTCTTCTTCACTGCCGGAGATCTGCAGGGCTCCTACAAACAGAGGACAAAACTGTGAGTAGCAGTGCTACAGAAAATGAATGCAATGGCCCCCAAAGGAATCTCATCAAACATTGTTATAATAAATGTAGGTTAATTTCTTCAATCTAACATCATTTTATGCTGAAATCTGAGGTTTGCAGTTGTGTAAAACAAATATGAGATTATAAGGGCCAATGTGTGAATATATAGTTGACTTTGCTCTAAAAAATGAAAAGGGAGGTGTCTACATTTAGAGATAAAAAACTGATAACACTTCTTGCTTGCCTCTTTATAGAACCCCTATGAACATCATAAATAAAATACTACTTACTTCACCAAGAATGTAACTGAATGTAAGTGCCTATTAATATACAGAGTGAAAACAAATGATCTGAGTGGTTTAAAATAACTACTTAACAAAAACTAAATGGCATATAGAAATTACATTTACACCACCAGAAAGAGAACTTCAACAAATTTTGTGCAGAATGGGAGTTGGGTGTGGAAGAAAAGATATAAGTACAGCAATGGCCACTAGAAGAGCAACTGTTGACACGGAAGTAAAATGGAAACTCAATACACGAAAGTAAATTTGCTGTCCTCTGAAAACCCCAATTAACATTGGTAACAAATTTTGTGGAATGAAGCTTGAGCACAGAAAACTCTCTTCAACAACTCGTATTAATGCCGGAATTAATTTCATAGAGCTGAGACGCATTAAAAAAGCTAATTGTCTTTCACCTGGTCAATCACATTCCCTACAATGCCTGTTAGTTCAATGACTTTGCTGCTGTCCAAACTGTATTAATATAGGGTCAGTCACTGGTAATACAGTATTACAAAATAACATAAATAAGTACGCATAAATAAAATTTCAACCCAGTCCAAAAATAAGGAAGGTTTGTATCTCCCAGTGTAATAAAATTAATAAACAACTGAAATCTAAATGTGGTACAAAAAGAAGACATAATCTGCCAAGACTACACTAATAAAATTCAGTGCAAGAGCAAGCCAATCTACAAATAAAATATACTGGAACATAAAACTGATAGCTGAAATCTCCAGGCAAAATAGAAATGGCTGTGATGGCACATGAAAACAATGTGTGTTCTTCCCCTAGCTTATACTTTGCTGTAAAATTCCAAAGATAACAGGATTCTCCCATAATCTCTCAGCAGAAGAACTGCAAAAAGGCTAATGGTCCCATGGGATGTGTCCATGAAATGGAATCTGTAAAACAACCCCTCTTGAAAAAAACACAGTACGTCATAAAATATGGGTTGGTATATTGCAGTGCATGATGAAACATCCCAACATGATACAAATGCGATGTTTGGGTCACAATACAATGATAGAAAACAATTCTGTAGGCCATAACAATGTGGCATTTTGTCATCAGCTGCAGCCAGCAATCGTCTCACGTCACACATGAAAAGTTTACTTTTCATAGATAATGTTATAGTCAGCCCTGTGCCTAAACAACATGTGTGGACTGAAGGAATAACCAATTGAATCTTAAACCCATCACTCAACAAAATAAAGATGTGACAGGTGAATATGTATTTTACAACACCTTCATTATATTTGTAAGATTTGAGGTTTCCACAGTGGTGAGTATGAAGATTTCTGTCTTCTGGGTTTTTGCGCTGTGTAGTCTGGTCGATGTTTGCCAACGATGATCGCCCTGATGACGGAGGCAGTATGACCTCTGAAACGTTGGTTAACATCAACCAGACTACACAGCGCAACAACCCAGAAGACGGAAATCTTCATACTCATCGCCCTGATGACGGAGGCAGTATGATCTCTAAAACGTTGGTTAACATTGACCAGACTACACAGCGCAACAACCCAGAAGACAGAAATCTTCAAAAGTGTATTTACAAACAGTAATAAGCAAGTTAAACCGATGTGGTTGGTAATAGTGCAACAAATGAAAGAGAACTAACTCAAGGATTTAATAAAGCAAAGTGGTTCACTGCAAGTAAGAGCATGTAGCCATAGTGCAATCCCATCATCATGATTACTACAGCACATGACAAGAACATGTGCAGTCAGCGGTGATTCAAAGACTTTCAGAGGTTAGTGCAAGATCATTACAAGACTATGGTCATGCTTTTTATGTAGGACTACAAGACAGAAGAAGTTAACATTGGGAATTGTAATCACATAGTCAAATCTGTAAGTCTTCTTTGTGGGGAAACTAATTATCGAATCATGTCAGCCTGATTACAATATCATCTTGTTAAGAGCAACTGTTGTATAATTACACGAAACAAATATCATAAGATCATCATTTCATTATCTTTCTCTTTTTCTCTTAATATTTTCCCCACATCTTACTGTCATCTCCAATTACTAAATAGTTACTGTCTTTTTATGTAACGCAGGTGTGAAACTGAATTCATAAGACAACCAATGACATGCATGACACCAATAAAATGATCTTGATAAAGTAAGCCTGCAACCACACATCTCATTGACAAAGATCCTACACATATGAAAACATTTAAATTATCAATCACATAAAAGTAAAATAACTAAATGACTGACTGACTAACCAACCAACCAACTTAGCTTTAGAAGATTGCTATCTTCTGGGTTGTAGTGCCATGTAGTCTGGTTGGTACACATTTACCAACGTTTCAGAGGTACTTGTTGCCTCCATCATCAGGGCCCTGACTTGCTACCATGAGAACCTCAAATCCTACTTAATCAGCTTTACCTCCACATAAACTGTCTAGTCCATATGAACAGTCATCACAGTGACTACAATTAAAAGTAAATGGAAATTAATATAAAATTTAAATAAAAAATTAACTGAAATTGTGATTAAAATGTTGCAATTTTGTAATCCAGGACTATCTCCATATACTGTTATGCCAGTCCGATCAAGGTGGATATGATGGACAGGACATATGGTTTGGTTGGGGAAAATAAAGGCATATAAGATAAAGTTTTTCTTGGGCAACATCTAGAAACATAGTTGAAAGGAAGACTTAGAAAGAAATGACAGGTTAACACTAAAATGAATCTTACATAAATAATTTTTGAGGAAATGAACTGCCACATAATCCTGTCCAATACTGAACGATGGTTATTTCTTGGTACATCCAAGCTTTATAATACAGCAATAGGGGATTTAAACCACTGTACTATGGGGGCTACAGGACGCAAATGTGTGATACGTCAAGATATTAATTAGCCTGACATTCACTTGGAAGAAGTGAGAAAAAAAACATGAAACCCTCTCTTGACAGAAAGCTGTTACACTTAATGTGGAATACGGATCAAAACCGCCAGTACGATGGGCCACGACACAACCGATAAGATACGGTTCCGGGCTTGGTGTCAGTTGCAGACAGACACTATACGTAACGTACCTGGCATACCGGTACCTGTGTCTAGTATACTGTATCGCGGGCTTTTGCTGGGATCCACCGGTAGCATGTCTCGCACCCATGAGATGCGAGGCAGAGGTGTACCAACAGCTGAGCACAGCAAAACTGCGTTATGACCAATCTCTACTACCTTGGTGCTTGGAGCTTGTATTATTTGTGGAAAACCAGCTGGAAGCTTGTCAGCTGAAACACACAAAGATGGCGAAATCATGACATTAGCACTATTTTATTTTTGGAACATTTCTTAGCACTTGGCAGTGATTAAGATGAGATTCACTAGTGTTACTGAATCTATACCTACATGCAATACTATAACATTATCTGTTGTTCTGTATGGGTATGAAACTTGGTGGATTGTGAGTGTTCAATAACAAAATGCTGAAGATGACATCTGGGGCTAGCAGAAATTAAGTATTAGTGTGAAGCATTTAAGAGATGAAGAATGTAATATAGACAATGTTCACATATACTTATAAATAATTCATTAAGGCAATACAGAATGGACATGAAATGACAACAGCAAACCAAACAAGTTTTTTAAAATTAACACAATTGTCAATTTTGTGATTTAATAATATAATATTAAGTTAGATACCCAACATATGATATGTCAAAAGGTGCTGTATTAATTAATAAATAAATAAATAAAAATATATTTAGTAAGTGTGTGAAGGTTTAAGAAAATAGATTATTTATTAACTTATAGCAGAAAATACAAGACAATTTTTAAGTGGTGTCAAAGAAATATAATCTATGAAAATGGCAAATTTATAGATCAAAACTTTTTTTATCATTTAACGAGAATTTCTTTTTGGTTTCTTCAAATTTATAAGTTGGCAGTATCAACTATAAAACCTAATTTTCTGTTGGTAGTACTGTAACGGGATGAACACACTCGACTCTCAACATATTACATTGCAAGTTCCCACTCTAACTTCCGCACTGCCTGAACTCTGACACCTCGCTCTCAACCACAGATGTGGAAACATCCAACAGCATGTGACATTTCTTTTTTGCGCTCAGAATTTTCATCAGTTTGAAAGGCTTCTTCAATTATTACATCTGTGCTTGTTATGGTGTCCATTTTCTACGAGTGAAGAATAGCCCAGATTACGTTTTGCTCTTAAAGTTATTGTGCAAGTTTCTCTGCAAATGTTCCTGTGATACAATGGTTTCCTTGTTCTAGTACAAAATGGTTATGACAATTTTAAAAACCTTATGCCATGGAAAAAGTGTTGGCGACAACAATCCTGTAGAGATCTGAGTGTCACAGTTTCAAGCCAGTGGATCCATCTCGTGTTTTGGAAGTTTAAACCAATCACGACTCATTTTCCTTAATACATCAAAGAGTTATATTGCTTCCCTCCACATTTCATGCCATATGTCAGAACCTCTGATCTGAATGATCTAGCGAGCACTCCAGATATGTGACAATGAAACAAATTATGTGACATCAGTACTGTGTACCACCATTACCATATTCTATCACATAGGTAGCTTATTTAAGGGTGGCCCTGACAGACTCAGCATTCTTGTAATCCAATAGCCATTTAAGTGGGCATCAAAGTCACAGTATTCCTGTGCAATGGTATTTCTGGATTTCTTTTGGAAATCTCTAGCATTCCATTCAGTATGTGCATTGAAATCAGGCTTTCTTCCAAAGATTAAATTTTACTTGTAAAATCCCTTAACTTCTTTCAGTTTCATAGAAGTATATCTAGCCACTCACCACGAAAATTTAACCTCTGTAGTAGCTTACAGTCACAGGGAGTCACTATCGAAATCACATTGCAATAAAAGAACTATATTACCCCACACTCTGTAATTTTATCTTCCCTAATTTATATTTTCTAAAATTAAACAAGTAACTAATAAGTAATGTACAGAGCCAATAAAATGGCGGAAAAAAGTTGATGTTGAGACTCCACGTGACAAAGATGTTAAATTGGGTTTTCTTCAATCATTTGCAAATAATTAAGAGCATCTGTTCCAAACATAACATAACGTAGAGACTCCACGTGACAAAGATGTTAAATTAAGTTTCCTTCAATCATTTACAAATATTTAACAGCATCTGTTCCTAACATAACAGCGTGTCAATCACGCTTGGCTGTACGAGTGCGCCGTTTGTGTGAAGTGGGAAAAACTGAAATTACACTGGTAGCAAGAAATACAAACGAGCCTATGGCAGTCGGACGGAGTTTGCACTTGGCAGCAGTGTGTAGTCAGGTGGCCAACTTTGTGTTGTGCAGGAATCTTTCTTCAGTAACCCTGAAGATGTTTTCCCGTTTAATTTACTTTATTTCTTCCCGTCAACTTAGAAGGGCCATACTATTATGCCAGTAGGATCACAATGGCCGTGAGACACGATGAACCAAAACCCTCTTCTAAACATTTCCTGTTAAATAGTAAACATCCAAATAGCTTCATTCTTTAACGAAAGTTGTCGGAATTTTAACACCAGTTGTTTCCTGATAGCAAGTAATTTTTTATGCATACCATAAGAAACACTCATTAGAACTTGTTTCAGAATACACCACTTTCTATTTTCTTTAAAATTCTGTTCCTTACACGAAGCAAATTGATATAGTCAGGCGCTGCTAACGAGTCTTCTTTCTGGCATTTAAAGAAAAGAAACAAGCAGACACTCCGTAGAACTGGTAACACTTTTTAAGTTATTTAAACTGCTCGTATAAAACGCAATTAATACAACGCGAAATAAAGTTCTCATTATGTAAGTTCCTTAGACTCTGTCTGCGACACCTTCATTAGCAGTTCCGGTTTATGGACCGCGATATCGAGACCCGTTTATCGGCTCGAATCACTGTTCAGCATCGTTTCTAGAATATACGTTGAAGTTACTGTGCTGCCCCTACTGGTAGACGGTAATATTATTACAGTCTGCCTACTCCCGTGGGTAATTTATTCTGGCCCTGCTTTTCATGGCGAACCTACCTACTGTGAGGCACCAAAGAGAAGAGAGGAAGAGGATGGGATGGTAAAACAAAGTAATTATGTTACCAATCTATATTCAGTATATAGCACGACCAACCTATCAAGATTCCATTATCAACTGAACCTACAAGTCTTGTGCAGTGCTGCTGGTATCTGCCTGTCAGTCCACACGGCGTTACAAACCCCCTAAGACTAACATCGATACGTCTACAGGCAGGACAACTTGCAAATGATTCCCAATTTTCTCTTAACCATCGCGTAGAGATCTCTGTAAAGCTGTTGAGGCGTCATGGCATGACGGTGTGAGAGGGCGAGGCAGTAAGAAGGAGTGAACACAACGATCCCAGCGCCGCTGCCAAGCCTGGAAGCATCCCTGGAAATCTTTCTTTGTCAGCCTGTCAAGCACCATCTGCGATTCTGCCTGAATCTCTTCTATCGTCTCAAATCTCCTTCCCTTTAGCTGAATTTTCATCTTTGGGAAGAGGAAGAAGTCACACGGAGCTTAGAAAGGAAGTTGGGGTCGGTTCTTGCAAGATCTTTGAGCTCCTGACAAACGAGAAGTCGATTCTGCTTCTGGTCCTCAGACAGGATGCGTCGCATGTGGAGTTCTTCCTTTAGAATCAGCTGACAGGTCCCATAGCCTATCCCAACAATGTCGCACAAGTCGTTATGGTACGACGTCGATCTTCGTGAATGGCCTGCCGAATCTTGGTAACATTTTCGGGCGTTGTGCTCGAAGATGGTCGTCCAGAACGCTCGTCATCATCGACAGGGGTTCGGCCATTTTTAAAACGTGAATGCCACACAAAAGTTTGCGGACTCCCCAAATGTTTGCTTTAGCATTTCATAGGTTTCCGTAGCGGTTTTGGCGAGTCTTTGGCAAAATTTGATTTGTTCAT
This sequence comes from Zootermopsis nevadensis, assembly GCF_000696155.1. Next base: position 101,212 of record NW_019060322.1, on the reverse strand, counting down.
GAAAATCCGCCATTCCGAAATCGCAGGAGGGTCGGTGTAATGCACTACCAAAACGCCCGTAACTAAGAAACAAATGCTAATTCGATGATGCCGGCTGGCACACTGATTCACTATGAATGTAGGCCGCACCCCCTAGCGGCAGAAGCTCGTACTACATCCGGTTCGCCCTCTATTGACACAGTCTGGAAACTTTCCGATCGCACCTCGTACATATAAAATTACAAACAATGTGGCTGTATAAGAAAAGAATAATACTTTTTGACCTATTATCATGCCGATATGTTACTGAAAAACGTAACTGAAATATTTAAGAATTTTCTACCGAGAATGCGGCCGAGTGGTTGGCATTCGTCTTCAGTTAAAATCTCGGCCGGCAGACCTGACTGAATCGTTCGCGGTTTCCCTCGGTCCCTCCACGCAAATGTTGGGGCAGTACCTTAAATTACGCCACGACCGTTTCCTTTCATGAAACCTCCCACCTAATTAATCATATCATTCGAAACTATATATATTCAGTTGCTCACATCACCTTTAAATAAACAATAAACAAAGATTTATGACAAAACTTGTCAATATAAGTAAAGTAAATACAGCCAATTCATAAAATGTCGTGAATTTCAAATAGCCAATATCTGTAACAACACACAGTGACTAACATAATATTGAACATTTGGAATTCCTACACATCTTGTTATATCGCAGTACATAAAGAAAGTTTCTGAGAAAAATAAAACATTCTGCCTACATTCTTATAGTACGAGTGCAAAATTCACGCTGAAACTCAAAGCGAAATGCCTTTTCCATCTGTAGCCCTCACCACCATTTCTAACTTCCTTAGTTCCTTTCGTATTTTTACCTCACTCCGGTTCCCCGCATTCCTTCCCATTCCATGCAACAAAAAATAAAATATATCATGTTACTTCAACGTTTCCACCATTCACATTATAAGCACTCTTAAAGCTGCCTAATGGTGGCATCACTTGTAAAACAGAACATTTTGCCACCTTGTGAAAGTACTGAGAACTTTTGTATAAATAACGTCACATTATTTGGATGATTTTCCTTAAGTATTTCCTCTGTAAACGCAACGGAACAAATATCCAAGCAAACACCAAACTGGGTTTTAATACAAATTGCAACAGAAAAGGCACCAAATTTTAGTTACGAAAGCAATGGATCCTTCAGCAACTTCAACCAGAATTACAAGCAGCGCCAATACAGATACACAGCCTTACGTTACACGAGATTGGTACGTTTCATGTATTATTCGGTTCACTACATAATCGACCTGGACCTTTCACGTAGCTTTGTACCTTCCGGTTTACTGACAAAAATCTTTATTTAATTAATTAATCTTGTCCGTCTAATCACAATTTAAAATTTAAAATTAAGATAGTTAAAATAGCATGTAATGCTCCTTATCGAAACATTCGATTTACATTTGGAACATCACTTTCTCACTACATGTTTCGGTTCTTAGATGAACCATCTTCAGGTGTGTAAAAATTACAATTATATAAACTTAAAACTTAATCATAATTTCTTATATGCAACTTTTTTGTAGTTGTTTATCAGTTATTAGTGGTGTTCACTTCCAGATTCCATTTTAATATATTTGAAGTTGTTCTATATATGTGCGTCGTGTTCAAATAAACTTTTAGGTTGGTGAATGTTTTTGTTGATGTTTTTATATCAGTCTGTAATGTAAATAATTCAAAGAATAAATGAATATTAATGAATTAATAAGAATAAAGAGAATAGAAAACAAAATAATATATTTGAAAAGTAAATATGAACATACCTGACATGAGAGGTGTAGATGAGTTCCGATTAGACGGACAAGATTAATTAATTAAATATATATTTTCACAATATGACGCAACTCTATCATCTGACAAAAATCTGTTTCGAATTTATCGTACCTGACATGTGTGCTGCATATTCAGCCCATCTCACCTACCTTGATTTTATCATTATCTTGTGAAAAGTTCGCTTTGAAATTCTCTCCCCAGGACCTGCTCCAAGAGCGACATATGTCACTGAACTGAATTAATGGTAACAGGCACTTCCCGAATTTAATTTGCTCTCAATTTTTCGTCAAAACTTTTTATTTGCTAATTTCTTTCCAAATATCTAAACTCTTTCATATTTAAATAATTTATTACTATCTTTATAGTACAATTTTGAAGAAGAGGCGTAATAAATTGTCATAAAACACGATTTTCAGACCAAGCAAATGTTATTGCTACCGCGTCAGAATAAGCACGTGGAGCTATACTCTGTCTGCTGTGTATCTGTGGCGCCATCAATCAATGAGTCACTCCCTCCACATCCGGCGAGCTTTTACGAAATGAAGGGGTCGCAGAGGGGAAGGGCACCCGCAGGGATGCAAGACCGCCACTTTGATGTAATATTTTATTAGGGCGCTAGTTCGTCATCCGCTCATCACACACTTTAAAGGAAGCATGGGGGCTGGAGTATCTGTACCGAGTCTTATTTTTACTCTCGACTCTCTTCACAGAATTAATTTACCACTAATTGCTACAACATATTTGTCGGTACTTTGTGGATGTTTCCTCGCCCCAGCTCAAAACTTACGTGATTTTTCTTTTCCAGTTTGCTTTTTCAGCTTCTCAAGTAACTGCTTAATATTAAGCGTAAAGGGGGCAGAATAAAGATGAATAAAAGGGAATGCATTTAATTATCTTTCGAAAAATTGAAGATGTAACAAAGTAAAGGTTCTTGCTGCCTCCATCATCAGGGAAATTCGCCATGATGATGGAAACGTCGGCAAAATTCTATCAGACAAACGGAGCTGCAGCCCAGAAGACATTCATATTCATCGCCCTGATGACGGAGGCAGTATGACCTCTGAAACGTTGGTTAACATCTACCAGACTACACGGCGCAACAACCCAGAAGACAGGATATTCATACTCATTGCCCTGATGACGGAGGCAGTATGACCTCAGAAACGTTGGTAAACATCGACCAGACTACACAGCGCAACAACCCAGAAGACAGAAATCTTCAGCTTTGTGATTGGTTCTGGTAATAAAGAATACGGAGATATAAATTTACCCTCTGCTTTAATTACATAATCGTTCCGAAGCTAATCATCGGAAGGGGTGAAAGAAAAACGGAAGAAATGAGTTAGGGAAGTGAAACAAACATAAGAAAGAAAGGGATACAAATGCACACGAAATGCAAAATGGAAGAAAGCTGGAAAAACTAAAGAAAGAAAGGAATAAATTAAAAAACGAGACAAACACCAGAAGAGAGGGGAAGAACACGAAAGACAAGATTGAAGAGAGAACGAATGAAATAACGAAAAATAAAAGCGGCAACGGAAAAAGGAGGAAGAAAGACACAGAAAGAAAGGTAACATAAACAAAGAAATAAGAATGAAACAAAAATAAATAAATAAATAAAACATTTTTCCTTCTAAAAGGCAATGCATTTTGCTCAAAAAGGGTATGTGGCTCTGAAGCACAGTCATATTCACAATCATCACATTACAAGGTTTGGCAATTTAATTTATTCTGCACACAGACTCCATCGCTCTGATTCCCACAGACAAACTTTTTCTTGCAGTTATGAAAGTTCTGACTGTTCAGTCACGTGGAATGCGCAGTATACTGGTCAGGTAACATTTTGGTATCACAAATCCTGTTAGTAGGGCTGTATATATATATATATATACACACACACACACACACGTATATGGGGTGAGGGGTGGGCTACTGTACAAACCCCTGCAGCGCTTCATCAAGGCGTCAGTCACGCCTTCTGCTGGAAACTCCAGTAAATATTAATAATAGTTGGCCTGGCTACCACGTTCCTTGCGGCAAGCTCAGGCTAAAGTCATATAAAGATTTTACGCGTTAAAGAGTTCCACACTGGCCGAATCGTATCATCTGGACCGCACAATGCGCCTAAAAGTTTGAAAGTGGAACCATTTTATATGGGGGCAAAGACTATATTCAATCTCCATAAGATGAGTTCCCGAAGTGATATTTCAGGTTCTCAATGTAACGAGTAAGAAGATGGCTGTATTCTGTGTTGTTGCGCAGTGTAGTCTGGTAGAAGTTTACCGACGTTTCAGAGGTGCGTACTGCCTCCATCGTCAGGACGACAACCCTGAAGACATCAATCTTTATGAGTTTCAAGATGGTCACTATGGACTGTAAGATTATTCAGACTCCATTAACTACTAATATTGAGGTTATCATGGCGGCGAAGATGAACAGCGACACGCCGTTAACTAATGTGTGTGTGTGTGTGTGTGAGTGCGTGCGTGGAATGAAATTCATTAAATAAGAAATTGAATATATATTAAATCTTGTCCGTCTAATCACAATAATTCTTATTAAATATTAAAATATTACAATAATTAACATTTAAAATATTTAAAATATTAAATGATGTTCTTTATCGAAATTGTGATTAGACGGACAAGATTTAATATATACTTATTATATCACAATATGACGCAACTTTACAATCTTATGAAATTGAATATTAAAATGTACTGATACATGTCACCCTAATATTTGCTTATTCTGTATTGTTACTTGCAGTCAATGAACGGTTATGTGCGCCTGGATGTCTCACAGATATGCGAAGTAAGAACTGACTGGACGTCCGGTGTTAGATTCCTCTCTTCACCACCGGCAAAACGCAGCCCGCGGCACGCCTCATGGTGGACTTCCTGGTTTTCCTTCTGTCTTTCATATTATTTAATTCCAGCGACTACTGTACACTGGAAGTGTCTCAGCAAACTGGAGTAATGGAGTGTGATTCAGTGCCAAAACAACAAACGGCTTCTCCTTCCATTTCTAGAAATGTCTGCTGTTATTTTCTTTCTCTTTTATTCATTTTACGAATAATTTATCTTGTCACTGACTTCAACAATCTTGATTCTTCCTTTCCGTATGAAATGAGACAAGGAAAGAGACCAGTGAGCTCCTTGGGGGCGGTGTCAGTTTCCACGTCTTCACACCGGCCACCGTGACGTCATCATTGTGATATCTCTCCTTCTTTTCCCACCAGACGTCACAGTAATGAGACAGGGGATCTGACGTCACTTTGCCGGTGACATTGTGACTCCAGAGACGGAATTCATCCCAACGAGCAGTCAGCCGGCCGAGGGTCAGTTTGGACACTGGTCCTCCTGACGATAATACTGACGTCATATACGGATATATTAATGGATGAAAAACACAAGACTTGATAAAGATCTGGACAGACGAAGCCAGACCTAAAAACCACGCACAAAATTAAAATGAAACGGACATCGTGGTTATTCTCCAGCTATGAAGTATCGTCTTGCGATGTTAATCCTGAATCCCCCTTACACGAAAAAAAAAAAAACCAAGGCCTGAAGTTTTAAAACCGCTGATATAAAAGTCGGTCAATAAACACGATTATGAGCTAGTTTCATCTACTGAGCATACTTACAAATTACTTTCGTCGGCTCCATACAACTTAGAAAAATAAAATTGTGGAGACAAAATATTCATACCAAATTTCATAAAAGACCGTCAAGTGGGGTCCATATTTATAAGAGGAGTGAGAGGCGACATGTGGATACGAAGCCATTGTCCTATAATTGTTTACAAGCAATGGAAGCAGGCTACAATAGATGGGCTAAGATGTCTTTCGGTACGCTCAGTGAATTAAATTACAGTACAGACCACCTTTTGAAATAAAAGTGCATCCATGACGGGAGTCACTGTCTCAACTATTTCTAAGTACTCCACACGCGTGTTTTATCGTCATTCGGCTTGTTTCCCGTCTTCCAAGCACTCACCTAAAATTGCCTCGTCCTCTTACAGGGTCTTCAAGGTTCATGTAATTGAAAATGATGTATCCATTTGATCAAAGGAAGTCTTATAAAAATGGCTTTTGTTTTTTCTCCTCTTTGGAATGAAAGAGACGAGGGAAAAGTTTATTACTGACAGGAAAATTTCCTATTTTACAAACATATCTTGCAGAAAGACCCGGCCTTTAAAGGAATTGCTCATGAATATTGTATTGTACTGTAATACTCGTAACTTGGTCGATGGTGCAAGACAGATCTTTAAAAGTCGATAGTTATTAATCTGGACAAGATATTCCGTAGAATCTGTAAGTTACTTGACGTGTTCACGAAAACCCACGACTATCTGGTCATTCCGTAATGTGCCTTTTTTCTTGCCTACTATACCTGCACCCGTTCACACCTACCTGATCTGACTACGCCAATCGGAGGAGTATATCGTGCCCTTTCATATGTATATTTTGAACTTTCTTCAATATAACGTGTTTGCCCCCCAAAAATTAGTTGTCATGACTTCTGAAGTAACCCTCGTATATGCAGCCTACCTCGTACAGCGATAACAATAATACCGAAGTCCCATTTAATCAGGTCCATATTACGTCTGTAAGTAACAACACATGGTAGAGAAAGGTATACAAAGAATTTATTCGTAAGAACTGAAGAAACTACAAACAGAAGAGGTAGACATATGTGGGAGTAAGTTACAATGGATTTAGAAAACATGTAGAAATGAGGACTGGAATCATTTGGTTTGGGACAGGGTCCAGTTGAAGACTGTGGTAAATATGGTAATAAATTTACGACTGTAAGATCACAATTCACTAGGTTGTTTACCCTCAAACTTGGTAATAAACCAAGTTCCATACAAAACACGGATGTTTTTTTTTTTTTACAAACGAGCAACTATTAGCTTTTCACTAAGGACTACGCTCCATGGAGATATTGGGTAAATTTGTCATTAGCTGGAAGCTTCGATCTCCCCCTCCGACCCCGCGAAACCCATTATTTCCGGTAACTTTCACCTGTCATTTTCGCCACATGCCACTTCGCGCACAGTGGCAACTGAATCACAAATAATATCTTTCACATGCTATTTCACCACAATGGCAACTGAACCATGAACGGTGTAGGCCTACACCATGTATCCGATTAGCTGAGAATTATACTGTACTGACATAACAACTGTGTGCTGCTCAGTCATGTTCATTGTATGTGAAGCCCTCGTGTTCAAACATAAAGCTATGAAGGCGAGATAAAACTCCGTAAATTCTTAATCTCGACCTCGGTTTTACGTCCCCCCCTCACACGTCACCCATCGGAATAAAAATTTCGTTCTCAGGAGGCTGGATGACCCGAGTGACGATTAGAAGAGTAGTTAATATGATCAGAAAGATGTCCTCAGTGAAGAACACAAAACTTCCAAAAGTGTTCTTTACGCCATTTCAAAGGAGTGTAATATCAATAGTTCGTATGACTACTGACAGGCATGGGTAGTTCATAATCACGGATAGATGAAAGCTGGTCTACTGGACGATGCGACAGACATACAGACAGACAGACGCATAGGACGAAGGATGGCACTGTATTGAGTAATGACTGACAAAAGATAACCGAACCATGTCACAAATTTGAGCATCCGTCACGTTTGTATTACGTGTTTGTAGAAGCCTCCAGTGGCATACCGTTCACTTACAAACACCATTCTCAAGTTACATGCATATACAACACCAAGGTGATGACGTCATCTTTGACGACGACATCGCGGATTATGAATAATGGTGTCATCACTGATTACAGTTCTCCCATCTCACGATTCGAACATCCAGCCACGTCGGTCTTCCAGACTTTAGATAATTAAAACGTACGAGTTAGGGCTACTGACTCATGGCATAACCTCGATATCGAATTTCATGAAAATTCATTCAGCTAACAGTCAGAACACAACAAAGTACACTTAAGATTTTGTTATCCAACATGTTTCGATCCGTTAGGGTCATTATCATGGGTGTACACGAAGTTAATGTTGGTGTAGCTTTTTATAGTGTATGACAACTGTTTTTAGGTACAGTTAATGGCACAACGTGCTTGGGGGCAAATGCAATCAGTAAAATAATAATATCCGAGTTTGTACAGACTGGAAACTTAGCGTTAATTAAAAATATAATGGTTGTGGAAACCTGAGGTTTAAATATTGAGATATGCATAAGAAAATGCATAAGTCACAAGTGTTGATCGCGCAGGTTGCTAAAAATTGCTGACCCTGTACGAGGTGCGATCGGAAAGTTTCAAGACTGTGTCAATAGAGGGCGAACCGGATGTAGTACGAGCTTCTGCCGCTAGGGGGTGCGGCCTACATTCATAGTGAATCAGTGTGCCAGCCGGCATCATCGAATTAGCATTTGTTTCTTAGTTACGGGCGTTTTGGTAGTGCATTACACCGACCCTCCTGCGATTTCGGAATGGGCATCCTCGAATTAGCATTTGTTTCTTAGTTACGGGCGTTTTGGTAGTGCATTACACCGACCCTCCTGCGATTTCGGAATGGCGTGTGCATCAAATTTTGCCAAAGACTCGCCAAAACGGCTACGGAAACCTATGAAATGCTAAAGCAAGCATTCGGGGAGTCCGCAATGGGTCGTGCACAAACTTTTGTGTGGCATTCACGTTTTAAAAATGGCCGAACCTCTGTCGATGATGACGAGAATTATAGCATTCAGTTCACACCAAATGTCTAGTATAAAATGGACCAAACATGATAAAGCTACTGAGTTAAGCATGAAAAAAACAATTTTGTGGCAACTGAGATTACAGTGGTGAGTTTAGTGGTTAGTACAACATATAAACCTTTGTCTGCGGCATGTGTTTCTGCAGTTGGTGGAGAAGAACTGTCCGAGGCAGGATGGATATACACTGTATTACACTTCCCAAAATAGTTACTACGCTACTAGGTTACCAATTGAATTTAGTTGCGAGCTTGACTTGAAATGGATTCACAGTTGAAGTAAAGGGGACAACTATTTTCATCTTCCTTCTGTTCGTGTGTTAGACGGCTCTTACATTTATTTAAATAATTAGCAAACCTTTCTTGATACCCATTAACAAGGTCTACCGGTCCATAAAAATGTTTGTTGTTTTGAATATGGGCGATAAATGTTTTGAATAATCGTTATTTTTAATATTTCTCATGTGTTACTTGAATCTGGTCAAACAGCAGTCCACACCTAACCGGCTTCGCACACATATCTCCATCAACTGCAGCAACACGTACTGCACAAACCTAACCTAACCTAACCTAACAAAACATAACCTTACCTAACCTAACCTAAACTAACCCAACCTAACCATTAATCTCGCCACTATAATTTGAATTGGGAAAACAACTCAATATCTTTACCATGTTTGGTCCATATATAATGTTATGTGTCATACCAGAAAATTAAATTAAAATTATTTGCCGTAAAATATTTAATGATCTTATTTTGCGTATGACAGTACCTACTCGCGTACTTCTCTATCACGTGCAATTACTCTGTCATCTGGCTGTTTGGCCTTCTTTTGTAAATAAAAAATACACGTGAATGTTTTGTCGTGTTGCGTATATTTTTTACGAACACATTGTTATTTTCATCTGTTTGTAACAAGACGCTATTTTATTTTCCTCTCCCGTTTATTCTCTGAAAACAACATTTCCAGTGAGCTTTGTATTTCATGGGAACATCAATTCGCTCGAGGATATCATTTTTGCAAAGTTGATAATATAATAAATTATCGGATTTTATTACGTTTGCCAAGAGGCTTAGCGTGTCAGTGAAGGCGTGTCTGTAGTACAAGTCAACCAACATTTGCAGTGGGCAGGCACGAAATGGTCCTTAGATGAGGTATGTCCAATATTTTGTTACGTATATAATCTGCAGCTATTTCGAAGCCAACCTTATGGAGAATATTTTATCTTCCCCGCCTCTCACAGGACCCCAAGGTCCATTACCGTGTTAACGAGAGCCTGCCACTGAACCCTATCCTCGGATAAAAACTAATCCATTTTTGCCTCCTATTTCCGATTGCACACACAACACGACGTTTCTTCAATTCTAGTTTCATTATCAAACGCACGATAAACGTTGAGTAGCCTAGAAAATTTCCGTAACAGGGCAAAGGGGGATGGTCTCACGCCCTAGAGAGTCTGCCAGTATCCGTCTGCTATTTGAGACCAAGGCACCGTTCACAATTTCTGTGCTACGTTCGACCACTCTGAACCATAAGATAGTGTAGTTGCGTCATATTGTGACTTATTAAATTAAAATTAAATTATTTGGTTATTCCGTCAAATCACAATGTATTTAAAATAAGATAATTAAAATAATTAAAATATAATTCTGTGTTCCATATCGATTTACAATTGGAGCAGTTATAACATGTTTCGGTTTTATTAAACCATCATTAGGTGTAAAATTATATTAAATTTAAAACTCAATTACAATTTTTTACAATTTTTCGCAGTGTAGTTTTTTGGAGGTCGTGTCCAGCAAGTATTTAGAATCTTTGTGATACTTTACTGGTTTATGCACGGACATTATTTACAATTTTTCTGCTAGTGCCGGATATAATCCCAGTCTTGACTGCTATATAACCCCCGCATTTAATAGAACACATATTTATTATCGTTTCGAGATAATTATTCATGTAGGCATAATTACGATCGAAAGCTCCCAGTTTAGCATCTGTAATCTTTCGTATTCGTACACGTGGTTTAGATTGTCTATCAAATTGTGATTTACGTTGTTTAAAACCATAGTTACTGTGGCATCGCAGAATAATGAAGATCACTTCATCGTGTTATCCTGACATGTTTGTGCTGCTGACTGTGAGAAGATATCGATCAAAGGCCCTGAAAAATGTGCAAAGCAAACAGAATGTTGCGATGGCCGGCTGGGGGGGGAATAAAGATGACGTAATAATAGGACTTAGCGGTCTCTTATGATTAATAGGCTCCTTGCGCGGCTGTGACGTCACCGGTTTTCCGGTAAATAAGCAGAATTTGGATGATCTCTTCGCAAGTAAAGTTGAACTGAGCGTTCTCTGCGCTGTCGCCAGTTTTGTATAATAGAATTGAGTTTTATACCAAGTTGAAACTGGCTGGTGTGTGTGTGTGTGATTGGCTCGAATATATTTTGTTCCCAAATTTTAATCGTTACACAGAAAATAAAATGTGTGCATTATTTTGGAAGAAGACAGCTACACTGGTCATTTAGAAAATCTATTACAGCCTGTGTATACAAGAGTGGACTTGTGTTTCTCAACCAGCGTATGAAGACATTTTGAATACGTACAAGTTCCACACATTTCTCGTAACAATCTTTCACAAAGTGGTTTCGTTCAGTCTTGTAACGGACTTCGAGCCGAGAGTGATGGGGTTCGATCTGTGGAAGAGACGTTTGAATATATAAGCGTTCTTTGCTTAAACTTCTACCAGAGAGCACGGCGCAAACACCCATACGACAGCCATCTTCATACTAAAAAAACCTCAGTGAGATTAGCAACGTTCATAAGGTAGTATATTTGCGTCATATTGTGAATTAGGTTAATATTTTAATGTTTTCCGTCAAATCACAATTTTAATAAGATAATAAAATATAAAATATTTAAAATATCATTTCACGTTCCGCATCGAATGATCGATTTACAAATTGGAACGTCTCTTACGACATGTTTCGGTTATATTTAACCGTCCTCAGGTATAAATTAGATTGGTAAATTTAAAACGCATCTGCCTTAAATCGAGGTGATATTATTTATTTTAATATTAATTTATTTTATAAATTTACAAATAACAGACGCGAGTCCGGACAGGCAAGTCAAGGCAAGGCAAGGCTGTTTACTACGATCCGGCATTTGATTGCCGACAGAGAAGCCAGCTCCTTTTGCCACGACATTCAAACCGGAAAAACCGGACGTGTTGTCGCCGATTTCGTATTGAAAGTAGTGTCTTTCAGTCACACTTTCACTACTTCTAAAGCCGCCTTGTATGATGTGAGACAAAATATGGCGAGCCCTTCTAAATTATCTGTGTCAGTGCAATAAGAAGTCGTATGACTGTGGCATAATGCTTTTTGAAATTTGACGCTATCAGTCTGCTGTTTGAAAGGACGCTAGTGTAAAGTATTTCCTCACTTAAAACGCAAGGCGCTTCAAATGCGCTGCCAGGGAAGAAAGAAGAAAGAGCTAACTACCTTCCTAACATCAGTTATCCAAAGAGATGGAATTTTAGAAGCAGCCATTGAATTTGCTCTGCTTTTAGTATCTTAGTTCCTGTGCTGTTGCTACGTACACAGAACTTGCTCGACTCCATGTTCATGTTTTTCCCAGTGAATAATCACACGGGTCGTTAACTCTCCGGAAAGCCGCTAGATGGTTCCACATAAAACACAATATAACCCCCTTCTCTTCTTTTCTACTGCAACTGAAAATGTCTAGCTTTAATGCTTAACTTTTTATTTAGATTTTTAAAGCTTTTTCCTTCTTTCTCTCCGTCTGTCCTACGCGATGGCGGTTGGCGATGTTAAGAGGATGTTACTTGAGGCTGTAATCTCACATCTTCTTCTGTCCCCTCAGTCGGCTTTCTTATTTTACTAATTTCTTTTCGCTTTATTTTTCATATCATGTGCTACTATGTTTTTTTTCCCTTCCCTGAAACATCTAGCACATCGTTATAATCGAGAGAACGGAAACGACATTCAAAGATGTCACTACAGCCCTCTCTGAAATGACAGTTTCTTTGCATCATACAACTTCTCACCCTACGTTCCTTACATTACCCCACCTCTATTACGATTTACTAGTGTTCACTCTGTATAAAATCTACAAATGACAAAAGAGGATTGCAGTTACGCCAGTGTCTCCGAGTTCTGTTTGTAAATGTGTTATTAATTAAAAGTTTCCTTGTCAATAACCGCGCTGAATGTAACAAAACCAATGAGACAACCACATTAGTTCAGCGAAATACTCATCAAAAAATACAATACAGAGTACATACGGAAACTTCGTGTAACAACACACTTGACTCACAACCTGGCAACTGTATCGTTACGGACTGATTCAAATAAACACGCAGAGCTAACTTGAAGTGCAAATTACGGTTCTAAAAAAATACATCTACGAACCACAGAAACATATTACGTTGTCCCCATGCATACGCAGAATATCATGACCTTCGCACTAGGTGGGGAGTTTTCATCACCTCATAGCCCTGGAGTCGATCTTAACGCAGTGGCGAAGAGAAACATTCCTGTCCTGATGCGAATCCAACCCTGACCGTCCAACCGACCGGCAGTCTCAACTTTAGTTACAAAGATCAAGGTACAGAACAGTATTAATTTCGCGTGTTTTAAGATAAACACAGTCAAGGAACTGCTATATTATGTACACAAAGTGATTCAATATCAAGACTTTCAAATTTTAAAAGTGAGCTGCAAATCGAATAAGAAAGTATAATTTCATATAAACACGTCATTAGTTTTCAAGCTACAGACCTTCTGAAATGCTGAGATTTGACGGTTAAAATGCCTGGTAAGCAAAACTATTGGCCTCACACATCCTCCACGGCTGTACGTAAAATCGCCTACCGCAGTGGTATTCAACCTGGGGTACGCGAAGATATCTTAGGGGGCACTTGAAATTTAAAAACAAATATTATTTTATGATAAACACTGTATAATCAGTAATGTAATTTCTTTAATTTATTTTAGATGTAGATTATATACTATGTATAACTTGAATTATACACCAACAACTTTGGGGGTACAAAGTTGAAGAGAAATTTTATCTGGGGGTACGCGAACAAAAAAAGGTTGAATACCATTGGCCTACCGCACAGCGTTGGCGCATACTATTACATTATAGGAACTAGGAATTTGCTGCGTCATGTTCACACGAATTTTTAAATTATTTTTGGATGTGCAACTCGCCACTAAAATTTTTACGTCTAACATTGAATCATTCTGTAAAAAGCCTCTGAATATCCTACATTAAAAGATAGAGATTTAGCCTTATTTTTGGTCACCTCTGGTTCACTTTTCTTCCTATCACCTTATGGCAGATGCGTGTAACAACACAAAATGTTGCCGAACGTCGTCGTCAGTGGTTAACACTCCGGGTTCGTATTTGAGTGGTCTCGGTTCAAGTCTCGAACCGGATGTCTTTCGTTGTTTCCTGTCCCAAAAGGCAATTTCCCGGACTTCTTTAAATTAGGCCACGACCACTTCTTTCCATATCCTTTCCAATTTATTATGCCATCCCTAGATTTAATGTGCCTTTTTATTCATCAGAGTGCTATGAAGAAGAAATAAATAAAAGTACATCACTATTAACGGCATCATATCAAAATGGATGCACCATCCTACCATGAAATCCCTCCATATATTCTGAAATTCCCTTCCAGAGGAAGTATTTTTTACGTCTGATATTTCTCTAAATCTTCACGTTTATTTTTACAAGACCTTCGCCCATCCTCTTCATTACCACTAGACCTAGTCACTTCCAACCCTCACTCCACAACCAGCACTTTCAGCCAACCATTTTATGCATATAACACGTATTCCAGTGTTCCTATCTTCTGCTGTCATAACGAAAATTAACTCTAGGCGTTCTCTGTACACGTTTATGGCAAGAACTTAATGATCAAAATGTTACTAACACTCCAACACAGAATGAAGGGCAGATAAACAAAATAGTTAAGCCGGAAACTATTTTAACAACTAATGGAAACGGTCTGTTGAAATTAAACGAGGAATTATTTCTTTCGTATCTTTATATCTCTCTGTCCATTTTCCAAGGCTCCTTTTCCCTCTCTCCCAACTCAGAACAACAATAAAAATATCAGCTGTGATATGTATTATGTTATTTAAATGTTCTTGTAGCCCATGTTAGATGTACTTCTGAAAGATGCGTGCTGGTACTCATATTTGTAAAATATGTAACATTACGCCATGTAACTTGATTAAAGTGAACTTTCAGACCTCTGTGAATGCAACCAAATCCGACAGTGCATAATTATAATATTAAAAATCAGAAAATTGTACCTCAATTGCAGTAAATTAACTTTCAAACGCTGTTTTATCGACGCAATAAATCTGCAGTTGTGATATAATGACATCGGAGATATTACATTTCACAGATTCGTACATAACTTTTATTTGGGTTTCGTTACATATTAAATATATAAAAAATACATCATATAAAAGTTGTACACATCAATTAGATGTATATTTTAATATTTTGGGTATCCGCCTTGAACATGGAAACTGCAATGCTTGCCGAAACGACGGTTAACACCAAACAATCTATGCGAAGCTCATCCTAAAACCGAATTTATACACTGCCTGTTTCTTTTTTTTCTTTTTTCACTTTTAACTGACAGCCTGAGGTCAGTATCATTACACAAAAATTTCATTATAGACTACAACGGTCAATTACAGTTGGCGAGGTAAGCCCAGGAACCCAACGCAATACAACAGAGGTCGCGAAATACAAGGCAAATTGGCACGTGCTTCACTCTACAGTGTTTTTCATATTTGTTGGAGTTAATTCCGAAAAGATCAGAGACAGCTCAGCCCTATGGCTTAAAAATACTGTTTCATTTGCAGTTTTGGCAACTCATATAAAATAACAACAGACTCACTGCTAGTGATTTACAAGGCTTAAAATGTTATATAGAGAGAGCTGAGCGGCATTTTAATGTTTCGTCAGTAGAGGACAAAATTGTTAAAGCATCCATTTAAAATATGACAAAGTTAAAATAAGTCAGAACAACAATAACAAATAAAAACTACATTCAAGAACAAATTAATAACAGGGAACACTAGATACCGTTCAACTAAAAATACACTGTCTTCCCATCTACTATCTAAAAATGGAAAGATAAAGAACTATACTTTTACCAATTGTTTTATAAGGGTGGGAAACTTGGGCTCTCAACCTAAGGGAAGAACACAGATTGAGGACAATGTTTGGAATTAAGAGAAAAGACGTAAAAGGAGGCTGGAGAGAGCTTTGTCAGAAAACCTTCAGGAAAACATAGTCATATTTCAGCCCTGAAGATGGAGAAAGTATGTTTCTCCGAAACATTCGCATCTAACGACGACGTGTCTACATTGCGCCAAGACTCAGCAGAAGAAATTAACATATTAAGTTTCATTTACTCCTACAAGAAAGATCTTTATTGTTTTAAGCATAAAAAACACCATATTTTATCTGTTCTTTGCTTGGAACAAAAGAGCTAAAGCCTGTATGTAGCTGTCGATTAAATGTCTGTGTAAGCCAGTGGATCATGAGTCAACGGCTAATTCTTCAAGACGGTCGCAGCATCTGCAAGACTACAAGGCATCATAACCCTCAATATAGCAATCAACATTTTCAGAGTCGTCAAGACCTCAAATCGTAACACAATTGCCAACCATTGGACTCAGAAGCAAAACTACGTCTAACAACCTTAAAGTGTTAAAAGCTCATGTTATTTTACACACGATTAATGCGTTGGGTAAATCTCTTAGAAAGAAGTCCACTGCCGTCCAATACAAGGAAGTTCTTTCTGAAACGCGATGTGAAGTTGCAGATATGGAAGCTGAACAAACCATCAGCTCTCTTCTTTTATGGAACAAATGAGGGCACAATGTTTCCCTATGTTATCACTTTCATTACACCAGGCACCCTGCAATCTCTGGAGGCAAATTTTGTAGCTATGCAGTTTTAAGTGGCCACTGCGCAGTATCCCGATACGACACGCCGAAACTGACCACATCTTCCACGGAAAAGGGGGAGAGATGCTATTATATACCATAAAAGTGGGGGTTGAAAACAATTCAGTGACTGTTTGGGTTGGTAATTATACTGCAGTGTTATCTGAAGTTGAAACCAGCACAGCGTGCCATCCGGCTTCTACTTGGATGGGCCAGATACCACTATTCACGCATAAATGACCTACGTCTTCACATGCTAATATTCTGTGTGCTCGTTTGATCTTCGCAAGGCTTTGTTTATGGCGAGGAGTCTTATTTATCTGATTACAGGTGTTTGTGGGAACTACTGTGTACGGACTATGTAGAACAAGAAACCGACAAAGAAAGAAAGAAAGGAAGGAATAAAGATACCGAAGAACCTCAATATAACGCGCCCCGTTACAGCACGGCTTTGATCATGTCCCCTTAATAGGATCACATACGTTTTACGACGTTCACTTGTAACGCGGGTACTGAAGCTGTCCCCCGACACCCGGGTTACATCGCGGTTTCGCTGTAGTATATAACGAGGAAGAAAATGGATTTATGAAAAGAATACAAAAGAGTGAAGGAAGAAATGGAAACATACGAGAAAACAAAACAAAAAAGGGAGAGAACGAGATAAAGAAAAACCATGCAAATATAAAACAAAGAAACAAAAACAATGAACTGAGACAAAGAAAATAAATATAACACAGATGAAGCCCCATATTACTTCTCGAAATTCGAATAAGAATAGAGAGAAATGGAAAATCTGATGGAAAACAGTAGAATACGTGTTCAAGTAGACAAATACTATCAAACCGGGACATGTTCGTCTTTTCGATGTCCTGAAGGCTCAGAGGTCAAATTCATGTCACGACAGCCACTTCACTGCTACTGCCGAGTTTACAACGCATGAATTGAGTGCACTGCTGTGCTGCATCTCTGCATCTAACGCAATCAGAGCGACCGTTACAGTATAATGGTCAACGCTCCAGGTTCGTATCTCGAATAAGCCCGGTTATCCTGAGGTCTTTTCGTGGTATTTTTCACGTCCTTCAGAAAAATACTGAGACAACGCCTTAAGTAGGCCACACTTGCTTCCTTACAAATTATTTCCAATTCACTGTTCACAGCCGTCCTATCTTTCGACTTTACATGAATAATACAGTTGAAATGTTTTTAACTAACCATAGAATAAATGGCACAGAAATTTCTTAAGTCATCACCAAAAAGTCGGAATGAAATTATTTAAAAACGTTAAACGCAAACGGGGAAAAAAACAAAGAGAGAAATCAATAAAAAAACCGTCACGAAAAGCACACACAAGAGTTAAGCTGTGATTACTGTGAATCGTTCTTGCATCCACAGAAAAGACAACAACTTTACCTTTCTCCTATTATCAGCTCTCCGAAGCTCCAAGCTTAATCCTGGAATCATTAGTATCAATTCTACTGATTTATAGATCATCTCTCCGCTTCCTTTCTATTTTCCGGATCTCTCTATCTGGCCACTAGAGACCGTTGCAGTAGCCTCACCTTTTTTTTAATAAGATTCATTTATCTTCATTTTCTCGGCACCGACGGAGGTTCTGTATCTCAATTCAAGTTTTACAATCTGTATTTGTAAAACAAGTAGTTCTCACACACAATCAACAGGGTTTCCATCAGAAACATCCCGCGCAAACATTATCCTTATTTCATTTTCAGTTTTATTCAATTAAATAAACAAAAATGCATTCAATGCGATCGCCCTGATGATGAAAGCAGCAGGTATCTCTGAAACGCCAGTAAACTTCAACCAACCTACTCATACTCGCCGTCATGAGAACGAGAAATCTCAGCGAATTAAATAACCCACGAATACAATACAATTGCCCAATAGTCTCCAAAGACTACCGAGTTAGCAAAGTGATAATACTTCTGACTCGAATTCAAGAAGTTATCTATTTGTATCGCATATTTTAAGTTATTTTTTGACTAACGATTATTTGATTCTCAAAGACTCTTACTATCGAAGTTATGTTATTATTATTCCTTCTTCTCGTATTTTAGTTTTCTCTGGGACCAGTATCACAAAGTATTTCATATTCCACATTAGATAAATCTCTGTACTTAAATTTTGTATTTAAATTCATTTTCGGTCTCCCTAACAGATGGTACTGCTACATCCATAAGTTCGTTCATTATGTCTTTCTTCTTTCTAATTATTACATTTGGCATATTTTCCCGAACCTCCCTGTTTCCACTCACTGATTCCATATCATCATCATCATCATCATTAAGGTGGGGATAAAAGTAACATCGTACAAGATTTATCCAGTGTTGTAAAACTAAAATGTCAGTGGACTAGAACCTGCGTCCATGCTGAAATACGACCGCTTATATCTGAGAGCGCCCCCTGTAAGCTTCGCCTCTTCTTTCCATTAGGATGGGTATAAATCAGGTGGGTACAGGGCTTAGTGGGACCCGGGTGGTACTTTACCCCCTCCCCCAAAGCGTCACAGCGATCGCTTGTCCGCTCCTTCGACCAATAAATAGAACCAATACGAGAAAGAAAATCCACTACTCCCAAACTCCATAACGCCGTCATGTCTGGGACTTGGATCCAGTGCCGAACTACACAATGCAGAAATGTAGTACTGTGAGTTAATTGACAATTTCCGCGTCTCCTTAAATTCACGGAAATTCGCTTTCCTTTAGAAACGTATATATGATGAATGAAACCATTACAAGTCAGAACAGTTTCTAATGCACTTCGTAATGAGCTTACATTGGCACAATTCTCCATTCTAACTTATTCACTGGATCCAATGGTTACAATGAGTACGAGGCTAGCAGGTTATCTACGGCGGTGAAATAGCCATCTACATTCTAGAGCAAAACACACGCCAAAGGCTTGTACTGCACCGTAAAACAGTCTCTATCAAACCAAACTATTTCTTCAGAAGTCAACAGTTCCTCAACTGGTCAGGAAATTCCCCGTGTTTTATGAAACTCGAAAGACCATTCCGTGTTCAAATGAGCCCGAAACAGAATCTTATCTTTAACACTTAAATCAAATCGAGTACAAATTCTCACGCACTTCCTTAAACTCCACTTTAATAATACCCTCCCATCTATGTCTCGGTCTTCCGAGTATTGTTTTCAGACTTCCCGGCAAAAATGTTGCTCGAATTTCTTACCCCTCCATACGTGTAACACGCCCCGCCCAACTCATCCTACTTTATTTCATAACCCAAATAATATTTGGTCAAGATTGCAAATTACGACACTCCACACCACATAATTTTTCCAGGCGTTAGTTTCTCTCCCGTCTGTTAAAATACTCTCAACAAAGTTACAAAACAGTTTCGTTCTATGACATTAATTCATTATCAATTTAAAGAAGCTGTTTCTACTTTAGGCGTTATATGCAATCAACTGGCACAGGAAAACGATCATAAATGACAAGTGGCCTATATCAAGGTAACACAAGACAGGAAACACTGTGGAGAAACACGAAAAATCTCAGTCGAAATTCGAACCGCGTACCTCCCAAATACAAATCTATAGTATTACCCTAATACCAACTTCCTCGCGCCCATGTCATTTTCATTTCAATGTTAACAATTATCATAGAAAATATGCAGCTCATAAAGCGTTATTAAATAAACAATTCGAACAAATTAGCGGTGAGAACACGTGATACCAACGTAACAGTGGCGTGAGAAGCCAACAGATGTGTTTACTAACGACTGCAGTCTCTTGGAACTGAATCGCATTCTGTCTAATCCCAATGGACAGAATTCTAGTCTGCTTTAAACATGACCACCTGTAATCTTGGAACTCTGCCTAGGATTCTCCTCGGTAACTGTTTATATTACGGCTGTAATCTGAAATTCGGCGAACTCCTTGAATGAGTTGAAGAACTGGTATCTTCATGCATCGCCTGACCTGTTTCCGACCTTCCAATACGCGGTTTCCTTGGACGTAATTTAATTTCTATTGGAACGAGGCAGGGGCTTTCTGTATACACAGTTAAACAAGTTTCAGAATCGACGTAGCCATAATGAACGACTAGTTAGAGAACCGTTTTACTGGCTGCTTTAACGACGCACTGTGCTAGCTGAGAGGCTGACGGGGGTTCGAATGAAGGATGAGTCTGACGAAGAGATTTCTAATGTTATTCGCCCACCTACACCCGTCTCAATGGCATCATTCTTCCGGGTTTCCCCTTTAAATTTTGTATACATTTCTCATCCCATGCGTGTTACATTCTCGCCCATCTCATCCTATCGAATGTCGCAGCAAAGTCATTTGAAATTACAACATTGCATCCGACAAATCTCGGGTTCAAGTGTCTGTCTATCATGACAGAGTTTTTCACGGTCTACCTCAGTCTCTCCAAACAAATTCCGGTATACCTCAAATTAGGTTACAGCCACTTCTTTCCATATATTTTCATTTCACTATTCAAAAATCATCCTATCATCCGTGATCGTACTGTGTAAACTAATAAGAGTTTCGTTAAGTAGACCACAAATAAGCAGGTCATCTCACCCACCTAATATTTGCTGAAGACTAAAATTAATGAAGGTCGTAGGATTTGGGGTTTTCACGGCGTTGTGTCTGAAGATGTCTGTCTTCTGATTGTTGTGCCGTGTAGTCTGGTAGAACGGCGCAACAACCCAGAAGACCTTCATAATGAAGGTCCTCATATGTAACTTTCTCAATCCAATTGCTACTTTCTCTAGCAACATATTGCCATATACCCTCAATCTATGCTCTTCCCTTAAAGTGAGAGACCAAGTTTCACACTCGTAAAATTATGCATTAGTCTATATTAATATTAAGGACTTTAGATAGGTGACGGGAGGATAAAGGATGCTGAACTGAATGTTAGCAAGAATTCAGCAAAAAAAATTTCTCCTCTTCCCCTAATGGAAATATTTCTCAGGAATGCAATTTTAATTTTCTCTTGTCGTTAAGAATTTGACATACTTTCGGATTTATCAGCTTAATTTTAATGGCTGGCAAGATAAACATCCCGCACAACAAATAAATAAGCTCAAGAGATATATCGGCCAACTGACATACAACGCTGGTGGTACGTAATTTAGCTCATACACAGCCAGAGACGAATTCCACCTCCTTGAAATCGAAATCAGATAAACAGATGAAGAAAAACTCCTGACGTTTCCAAGTATTCAGCAGTAAGAAAACAGTGCATCATCATAGAGAAAAGAATCTTATCCTTAAAGTCTTCTTCGTCTGATCTGTCACGTCACACAAGTTGCCCATGCTGACCCTGCTTCACCATTGAATTGGTCGGGTTTCATAGTGCCCCCCCTTCCCCTAACGACCGTCACTTTATTGCAAATGCGAATGTTTCTCCAACTTGGAAGAAAACTAAAATGCAAGGGCAGGAAAGACACGACAGAAGTTCAAACAAACAAACAAAAAAAGGTTTTTTCGTCCAAGTTTAATCTCTGCCAGCCTCCGTAAAGAAACAGCATGTTGCGACAAGGGAGACCAACGTCTCATTCAACAATTTCTTTAAACAGAATGCAGCTATGAGAAAAGATACTCTTTATAACACAGCCTGCAGTATGGCATCATACGACTTAATGCATGGTTAAAACACATCTTGCAGAACAGTACTTAAGGTGAACGCAGAATGACTATGATGTTACGGCAGTTAATGCACTGAACTTGTCAGTCAGATGAAATAAATGTTTCAGTCATCCAACTACATACCGAGTGACCAAGAATAATGTTACAAATACACACTCGCAATGGAATATCTTCATTCGTGGGAACATGCCTTCGCCTGAATGTGGTCTGCACAGCGACATCCGGACAAATGCAGGAACACATTCCGCTTGAATTCCGCTGTAAACACACGCAAACCATAACGTTTCCTTTACACGCGAGTCAGTGGAAAGAGTAGCATTTTGTTCCTGTTATGTGTCGTTCATTAGCATTAAATTGCAAATATAGGACAGCCGGCATCCATGATATTTTTTGTGGACTACGTATTAAGAATTTTTATCAATGTCAAGACACACGAAGATTCCCATCAGTATACTACTCGTAATTAACTTAGCACCAAAACCGAATCGGCGAGTTGAATTAAAACACTTCTGTGTAACCACTGTAACTTCCAATGTATTTAATTGTTAAGTTAATGTCATAGTTCCTCAGTCTATATAATAAATGAGTCGATACATTTCAGCATGCACCCCTCATCAAATTTCACGAAAATTTATCGGATACTTGTGTATTGATGGATTTCAATCAATCTGCTGGCAGGACACACCTTACGTTTTTACCGAGATAGACAATATACCGAATAAGTAGCAGCGGAGAGCTGACATGGGGTGGTCACGTTGCGAGCTACGAAATGTTACACAGGGCTTCGGGCTTGGATGTGTTCTGTGAAACGACCAAAGAGACCGGCTCGCGTGTGTGAATCAAAAGGGAAAAGGCAGTCACCTTCACAGATCTTATTACAGGGTTCTTTGTAAAATTGAAGAAATTGTGTGTATACACTTTAGACAATTTTTCTGTGTTATGCTGAGACAAATATGGGATAAAACATACACTTGTGGATGAGTCGTATCTCCGTAGCAGATTACACAGCATTTCTCAAGGGACAGTGCGTTGCTGAGAGCCGAGTTGCTAAGAAACGGTTTGCAAAGCATTTTCATGAACAGAGTAGAAGTTTCGAAGCTTGACCATCGTTGTCTGTGAATTGAAGCAGATTTTCTTTTCCCTTTCCCTGAGGCGAACTTAAAATATCTCGTTACGATGAC
>NW_019060322.1:32288-77830 GCF_000696155.1 Zootermopsis nevadensis | reverse complement strand
AAAGAGGAAATTCTTGTATAAGTTTCTCGTGACAGAGTTTACAATGGAAAATGTCCGGGAGGGCAAAGGTATACAAAACTTTCCACGATGTGAGGCACCAGCTTCTCCTTTATGCCTCAGCAAATGGAATAAAGTGTCGAAGTACGAACACCATACGTTCCTGATGCTGTACATACAGAAGTCACGTTTTTATTTCATTTTTATACATTTCCTCACTTAGAATATAATTAAACCAAGCTTGTTAGTTAAAGCAGTGACGCGGCTGACTTCTTATACGGAGATAGGATGGTTCGTAGTTCATCCTTTTCCAATGGTCTGTCGTTTTTTATACAAAAACACCTTCTGTTAGTTTATTCTCACAGTAATGCATAGGGTAATTTTTATTACTGAAACAAACAAACACCTTTAACAATTGAAGGATTCCAGTCAATGTTTCTTCCACTAATTCAAACAAACTAAAATCAAAAGAGCCGGTGCTTCTAAGCACATCGGATGTACAATGAAAGACAACAAAAAAGCTGTATACAATGCAGATGTTATTTATCACAGATCGAAGTCAGACGAAAATCATGTAGAGTGAAAAGCATATTATGCCTAATAAGCGGATATAGCACGCCAAAAGTCAGTGCCGTGTTGGTGCGTGCCTAGAGTGCCTGAGGAAACACATGAAGATACACGTATCAGACTAGATCGTGCTAAGGCAAACTCTGAATCAGAAAGCATTTGAGATTCAGGACTAAGCTAACATATCCCTACTGAGGAGAAAATGGTCTCTAATCTCTGAAAGGGAATGGAATATGACGTTGTATTGCTCAATCTCTCCTTACTATAATCTGAATAGTGTCTTCAAATAAGTATGACTTCTGGTAGGAATTATGGATAGTACGAGTAGGTTATTTAATGGTACATGAGTTGCAGCAGTTATTCAACGACGAACGGTGATTAGCTTCGAACGACACAGGGAAAACGGTCGTGGCCTATTTGGAAGTATTATCCCTCAATTCACATGTTATTAATAAAGAAAATCACAAAAAAACAGTCAGTGCCCCGGCCAATATTCGAACAAGGAACCTCTGGAATACAACAGCCGTTACAGCTTGAGTCACTTTACTTTGTCACATCTGTACTGCGGGTCGGTTCGCCGTGCATTTCATATAATTCGATGCCAGATGACCACTTTAATTGGTACAGCGACAAGTAGCCTGACTGCCCCAGAGCTAACAAGCGTGAAATGAAGTGAGTATAACTCACACAGAAGTTGACAAGCCGAGATATTCCAGTCCGTATATTAACCAGGTTACGAGGTGGTGCCGCGCGGGGTTTGATTCCCGGCAGGAACAGAGACATTTCCAATGGCCACCGCGTCCACACCGGCTCTGTGGCTCACCCAGTCTCCAGGAACATCTATTCTCCGAAGCAACGCGTGAGTTGCGTAAACCTGAACACATTCATCTATAAATACATGGAGCTATAACTCCACTCCCCCTTCAGCGTGGTGCTTATAAACCTCACAAACATAAATGTCTCCCTCATATTCAAGTTTCCATGTTTTGCCACTTCATCCGTAAAAACTGCAGCAGAAGGCAATAGTACTAACCCAACAACACTACATTCATATCACTTACAAACACAACTGAGTGTTCACTTCTCTGTAGTCTGAACGATACGTTCAAGCACCCCTCTAATTCTGAACGTCGTAATAATCAAATTGAATCCCGCAGTGCAAGTGGCCCAAGGTCTCTTTAACTCCACGCCCGGTCCAATTTCAAGCCGCTTTGCTACAACTTGCTGTCCGACTCCGCCCTTTGATCTTGATCACAGACAGAATCTTGTGTGATCATTCCATGCCAACTTGAATCAAATGACACAGTTTCTGAAGATGGTTATTAGGCCAATGGCTCTCAAACTTCATGTACTAATGACACAGTTGGTACATTCCGACATAACTTTTACAGGAAATTTCATGTATGGTATCGTTCAGTTCGTTTCATGCACAAATTAAAGTAAACGGCTCTACATAAAGTGCTTACGAATAGAAAATAAGGAATTAAAATACAAATATTGTACAAAAATCTGGTTTTAAACAAAAACAAAAATTACGTCACGTTAACACTTCGTATGTTAGTTTAATTTTATTAACATCACAACTTTTCACATAAATCTGTGCCAGAGTTAAAAATCTTATTTCTTCGTATCCTTCCAAATAAAAACACAGACATCGCACAAACATGTAACCGATAAGTAGTTTACTTAACTACGTTCTTTAAAGCGCATACGTCATAAAGCGTTAATTAGTAAGATAACTATAAATAATAAATTGGGAAGGATATTGAAGGAACCAAATAGAAATTCATCGGGCTAACTTTTAGAAATAAAAAACAATTCATCAGAAACTGATTACAGACAAACTGTTCGAAAACACCTTTAAATATCACTACATATTCCTTAACCGGCAATATTTCGACGCTATATTGCGATAATTACCTGCTCATCGATACAAATTTGACGTATAAATTCAAAACATGTTCCACATCGGAAATTTCCAATTCCGACAACGTACGAGTCAAAGAAGTAAACCTACAATTTTCTCGAATTGCTTTACAGGAAGCCATGAAAGTCCTCGGATACGGCAGTTGATCTCAAACCCAAAACTTTCCGAGTACTAGACACAATCTCACGACATTCAGAACACAAACATGGGGTTTATACTACCTGTTCTTACAGATTCAGAATTAATAATGATGTTGGCAGGTGCTAACTGCGTTTTGCTGGCCTTTTGTGCTTCAGTCGGTAATCATCGGAAATGACTTTGGTAGCCGCCACGAAATTTCATGTTTCAAGGTCACAATTTTTTTTACACCGATGTAACTTAAACAGTTGACCCCATGAGAGTGAAGACAGCTCAGAACACATATCATAGCAAAGCTAGCAACGCTGCACTGTTGACTTCGAGCCGCGCTGTGAGGGGCAATGATGGGTGAATTCCTTCTGTGGTTTTGTAGCACGCAATTTGGTGACAGCTGCTGGAAGAGCAGAAGGGAACGGTGCCACCACCAAACACAAAGACAGGTACACCAGGTGACACATTTTCAGACAGCTGAAACATAAACTTTATCCGATTTTCCCCCCACTACCATCCTCACTAACAGCGTTGTTATTATAAGTCCGCATTGACTAGACGCATGAGGGAATAAATCAGTTCTGCCTGCAACATAAAACATTGTCTGTAAAACATGAATATGTTTCTATCTGCCCATTAGTAACTTTCTCTTGCCGATAGCGTATTTACATTCACTGCAACATGAGTCATCATTATCATCAGAGCGATATTCCTACCCACAATACTGTGCTACAAACAATACCTCCCAGATAACGTGACAGTCAACGGACGTGTCTGCTTGAACACCGTAAGGCACAATGCAACCTCTAAAATAAATTACATATTGGCCCTATTTGCACTGAAACGCTTTCTAAAGACGGCTTACATATGTGAATGAAGTGATGATAAAACGATAGATACACGGTGTTAAAACCGCTGTAGTTTTTAATTGTTTTGTTCATTAAACCACAATGCTTACAGCGTTAAATAACTATCAGAGAATACAAAAAGGTTACAGCAGAAAGGGAACTTCGATATTCAATGAAGTAACAAATAAATGGTTTTGTACAAAAAGGGCGTATATCCAATTTAATTTAATTTCCTTAATGCGGAATAACAGGTTTGTGGCATGAGTCTATAATACTGCATGTGTCCGTGTCTCTTCTTCCTAATAACATTTAAATCGACTGACAGATATTAATGAAACTTGGTATGTACAGCATGTCACTCGACATTATTACATTATAATTTCGTGCTGCCTATAACAGCAACATGGCAGTCGTCCTAACTTCTCTGGTGAAAGAAACACCAACGTCACCTAATGTTGGATTCTCATATCCTGTATAGGAATAAATATTCGAGAAATAAGCAAATTTTCTTCACACATATAAGAAAGTGTGCGAAATTTAAACACCGGTTCCGTTTTGTTCGTGAAATCCCAGAAGCCACTAACGTTATGCACGTTGAATATTACATATAAATCATAAACAAAACCGAAACATCTCCCTAAAAGGAATTATTACGAAAGTGCCAACATTGTAAAAGTCTCATGTTATATCAGGTAAATTTAACGTAACCAAGAGTCTGTACTAGTGGACATTATGTACAGTTTCTCCCGAAGTTATTCCAGTATTACCTACATGTACAAAGCAATATTTTCCCTTATCGTTTTGACAGTTGAAAGGCATTTGTGGAAAATCTAAGAACTCTAAATTTCTATGGTCGAGGATTTTAAGCCTCACGCCCATCCAACACAAGGAAACCTACCCGTTGTTGTTCGATATTTTTATTCAACACACCAAAACTAGAGAAACGATAAATATTTCGCGCACGAGTTAGACTGTAATACAGCAAAATGTTCAGCAACAAATGTACGGAAATTTGATGCATTGTACCTCAGATAAGACAGACGATAATGAAGTATATAAATCATGAGAAATGGCTTATAAATCCTCTCTTTTTTAAAACGGACTAAAACCCAAATTGAGCTCTTAAAGCCCAGGCTTTTGATGATCCTCATTCTGTATAAACTTAGGTTAATAAAAGGATTACCAATCGTCGACCTCTGGGGCACTAAATCATACCATTCATGTTAGCGTCATTAGACCCGAATTTGAAGCGGATGAGGGTTTGTAACTACGCATACTAGCCTGGAGTCTAAAGTAATGGCAGTTCAAGGTTTTACTCGACCATCAGCAAGAGAGAGGATGATTGGCATTCTTGCGGTCGACTGCACTGACCTCTATCGATAATTCACCCATGGTAGGCCAGACGTACAGTCTCTCCGTAGTAAAACTGGATCACGTTACTTAATTTCCCACCAAAGAATGTTCAAACAATTTAGATATTGTTTACAGTCTGAAAAAACAATATACTGTCTGAGCTAATTTAATGAAGTCTGCATGATTTATACAGCAAAATGGAAGGATGAATGTGAATCATAACTTTGAGAAAGATATGAGAGAAAGCGTGTCTACAAAGAGACGCGAAATAAGAAGAGGAGACTTCCGAAGGCCGTCACACGGGTGCGGACAATCATAACAGCTGACTTCTAATAAATTCAATTTCAAGCTCCAAATATAACTTTCTTTCCTCTTTATTTCCCCACAGACACACACAAATGTGAATATCAGTAAAACTCATTTCCACACTAAGTAATTGAAATATAAAACAGCGGTGCACAAGTGACTATTTGACATGCATCTGAACATAAAATACCCCAGTAGCACGAAACACAAAATTAGCTCTACGGAAAAAAAACATCGGTTTTTGATATAACGCCTGCAAAACTATGGTCAGACAACACGCCCAACACATATGCCGGAGAAGTTGCTGCCTAAGCACGGCGCTCCAGTGCTGAATATTTCATGTGTCGGCAGAATTCAACATCACAAAGCACACATCACACGCTATTGTAAAGATATTCGCGCACACAGGTGTGTGTGTGTGTACATCTATGCACGCAACTTCGGATACGTTGGTGTGGATGGAACTATACTATTAAAATTTATCAGAAATAGTGTGTATTGATGCAGAGTGGATTCACCAAGTTATAATCTAACGTGCTCTGGTAAACACGATAATGAACATTTAGAGTTCCACAAAAAGCAGGAGATTTCTTGACTAGCTGAGTACCTACTAGAACATGTGTCCCATGGAGTTATTTGTATAATTACTGTCTACGTTACTGAGTTACTATTAACAAGTTTGGAAAGATGTTCTTTTCGGAGTACACTAAAATTCCAAACGCGTTCTTCACGCCATATTCCATGTACACGTCAGTGAGGAAGTCGGCGTCATCAGAGTCGATTACATCATCACGCATGCGCAGCCACCTCAAGTATCTGACATCAGTTACGTTCGTATTATCAATCGAAGGAAATAGAAAAGTACTGGCATAGACTATATACATCGACGGCTTAAAATACATACCAAATTTCATGTAAATCGAGTTACTACACGAGTACAGACGTCAGTGATGACGTCATCGCGGGCGACAATAGGAATAACTAATGCAATAATGGCGTCCGCATCTTCCCACCTCACTACTTTGGGAAACAATCACAGAAAACTAAGAAGCATTAGTTTGAACTAGCTTGCCTTTCTCGTAACCATTATACCTAATTTCATGAAAATCCAATCAACTGTTCTAAGTTAATGTAAGACAGGACATATAGTTTCTATATCCACCAATAGATGGCGTCACTATCAGGGCTGCAAGACAGACAGACACCAGGACGGGTAGATTACGTGTTCTTCGCTTATGCTAAGCTTTAAGAACACAAATACGCCTTAAATTGTTCGTATGCTTCAGTATGTGATAGTTAGTGACTTTCATTCAATAAAATAAAATAATTAGCTTTAAGGGTTAAACGATTACAAAATTACTTTTGCTGGTCTTATCGCACAAGAAAGATATTGGTGACATAAATAGTTGATGCTTCTGAGTAAGAAATCTCGTTCATGGGATGCAAATGGTTAACATGATAATGCAATCTGCTATTAAATTTGTACATGAAGTTAAAATGAGGATGAAACGTATACCGTAATATGGAAACGCAAGGTACGTTAAGTAGAGCCTGACACTAAAATTAACATATAAGGGTATAAATAAGCAGACGGATATAAGCCATATGCACGCTTCTCTCTTGGTACCATCTTGTCGCGTGGGTCACAGCGTAACAATAAATCATCACAGTGGACCAGTAGCATCCCACTGCCCCTGGGGGAGCATAAATCTGCTAATTGAGGTTAACCGTGGCGTTGCCACACAAGGGGAGGACTGGACAATGTTTACGTCAAGACATTTAGTGTAATTAAACGTATATTTGTACATAAAACTTGGCCGTAAGCTTTAATTTTAACCTCAGCACATTTCGTTTTGCTTCATTTCACTAAATCCAACTAAAAGGATGATTAGTAATTACATTTCACGCTACGAAGTCTGGTATATGAGCGTGGATGGCTCAAAGATTGCTCTAATCCCACTCACAGTACCGCGAATTTCCGTGTTGCTTTTCGGAGCGAAGGATTTTGAGACAAACAGATCCCACATCTAACGAGTCCCAACGTCTTTGGATATTTTATAAATGTTGTACAGTGGAAAACACTGATATCTCTCGGTTATGAAACGGCACTGTTTCGCCCCCAAAGAGATGATGAAACACAATAAAAAGGATTTCAACAGACAATCCTGTCCTATTTAAAGAAATGTCCTTACATTCGCTCGGACAGACAGACACCATGATAAACCGATTTCAGAGCAGCTTGTAACCTAACCGAAAGAGCTGAATCCAGTGCCTTCCAAACGCCAACTATAAGTAACAACAACCCAGAATACAACCTTCGACAAAGTCCTGCTTGTCTATAGGAATGTTAAGCTCTCAGACTAGCATAAATATGGACACATGCTACCATAGTCTAAAGAAAAGATTGATTATCCATCTCAAAATATTAGTAACAGCTGAGTCGCAATAAATGATGTACAGGTTCTGGAAGGCGTCTTTATAATACTTTCAGTTAGAAATGGAGTTAAAATAATTAACAGGCCTATTACTTGCTATCAGCACAAAATGTAAACCGTGGTGATAAAACATGTTATGCACAATTCTACTCATATAACTTTGTAATTTAAGAAACGTCACTATTTTCAATCTCCTGTGACTTCAATGCTATAGGTTATCAGTATTCTGCTCACATGTCCCTTGCGTTGCGTTAGATTTTTATTCGCAAATACTTTTTCCCCCATTTACTGTCTGTTAAATTCCACAGTCCCTGAAGACGAGATGCGATGACCGAAACATGTAGATCAATCAACCACATTCAACAATTACGTAATATATCTAGTAGATGCATCTGATAAACTGGCTTAGCTGATACAACGGCAGGAAACATAGAACTAGTTCTTTAATTATATACTTACTTGCCTCCAAATGTGAGAAGCTTTTCAATGACACAAAGTAACACAAAACACTCAGGGTCTTAAAAAAACCCGCATACTACTCAATAAACAAGCTATGCTCGCTTCGTTCTAGACTCTCCCATTTATCATTCACAACCACCTTTTCATTCGACACTGTATAACATTTGCAACGCCTTTCAACAAAATACGGAACAAGAAATGCATTTTTCTTGTTTTTGTTACGATTCAACACACAGCCTGTTGAAAGCAGTCATTCTAATAACACACGAATCATTACAACTGCACTTGTGTTTTTTTTTTAAAATTCAATATGTCAGACTTAAACCATATGAGCCCTGAGTACGGAGGACTTTTGTTTGATATTGGAAATTGGAAGACTGCAGGTTGTCATAGCAACGGATCGATTTTGTTCTGGTTGTAAAAATAACAAGATGAGAGAAAGAGAGAGAAAATTCTTCACAAATTTACATTTCATACCTTAACCCACTGATTTATCTTCCTCATTTTCGTACTTTCGAACAATAAACATTATTTATTCTGAAAACGTGTAACCCAAATTACGTGTGTCTTTGATCCACACAAACGTAAAAACATTTCCTTCGTTTTTACACAACGTAATGAAGCTTGTAGCTACTTCATTCTCGCAGCGTTTCAGGTTCGTAATAACACATCTGTACATTTATTCTTATAAGGTTGTGAAATATGGTCTCTCACGCC
This sequence comes from Zootermopsis nevadensis, assembly GCF_000696155.1. The sequence continues at coordinate 69,092 of NW_019060322.1, read as the reverse complement.
AAGGTATGTTCTTAAATTGAAGGTAATGAGAACAGAATTTGGACTTAAGAAAGAGGAAATATCAGGAGGTTGAGAAACGCCGTCATTTCATGTAATCTTCGTCTAATACTACCAGGAAGATTAAATCAATAAAGATGATCTGGGCATATTCCACATCGTATATCTTGGCGTATTAAGTAAGGACAAATACGAGGAATGATTAGTATGATGTATTCCGCGCATGCTCTGAATAGTACTCCGTCGAAGTAACTTCTTCCGCTGGCCACTGAAAGTTATGTACGACCAGCAACGGAGCGAACACAGCCGCGCCGAATGTTATTTCACCGGAGAATGCACACTTGGCGGTCCCACTGTCAAATCACTAGACTGAAGAGCAGCTGACAAGTAAACTGTCGCAGATAATACCATAACAAGCAACTGAGAAGCAGGACTTTTTTGAGAGGACAACTTCAAAGAAACAGGCCACTTTTGAGAACGAAAGACATTACACAGTCACTTTCTTTAATCTTACAATCTGTCCGAAGAAATTGAAATACGTAACACAGCTCCACATTTTAATACAGATACACCACTGACTCCATACTTTCTGAAGGTCTCGTAATATGTGTAGCTTTAGGAGCTCCACTGGAAATCTAGCTTTCATTTTTTAAGTTAATTTTTATGTTATTCTAGGTAAAGATATTGATCACAATTTGTCGTTATTTCCCATCTACGCGTTACGGAACAAACATTACCAATTTCTAGTAACACTTCGTCACGCAGTGTAGCAAATCCGCTACTGAGACGGCCCGCCTCCAGTCCCAGCAGCCTTCGGAGAATGCAATTAAGATTGTGCGTGGCCGATACCAACCTAGAAGACAACAATCGACAAGTCCCATCAATTAGCAGCAAGAAACGTGTTATAATTAACCGCTTTCAACCTACAAACGAAATTTCTCGACTAGAACACCGGTAGCTTCCACTCTACAGACACTTGTTTTTTTTATATCAACGAATATACATTCTATTGTAATATTCTTCACAACATTTTTGGTTCCATTAATACATATTATAAAATACTATGGTAAGAAATAAATAAGGCGTCTATTTTTAAATTCAACGCAGCACCAAAAGGATTCATGCGTCATAGAACTGCTCGGAATAATATTTGATACAATAGTAACCGGATGTTAAAGCAACAGTGTGGATTAACTGACTCGGAGCGGGTCCAGTGGCGGTTTCTCTAAACACGACCACGAAACCTTCGGGTTTCTTAAACCAGAAGTTCCTATTACCTTCTGAGCAATGGTAAACTTGTAAGATTTGAGGTTTTCACAGCGGTGAGTATGAAGATTTCTGTCTTTCAACGCCCTGATGACGGAGGCAGTATAACCCCCGAAACGTTGGTTAACATCTACCAGACTACACAGCGCAACAACCCAGAAGACAGAAATCTTCATCGCCCTGATGACGGAGGCAGTATGACCTCCGAAACGTTGGTTAACATCTACCAGACTACACAGCGCAACAACCCGGAAGACAGAAATCTTCAACGGTAAACTTTTCAGAAGCCCCTGAACAATATAGTTACGTCAGGCAAGGACCAAACATGGTTCGCGGGTGTACCATTGCAGCTCACGCGTGTTTTCCTTAAAATCGTGTTTGGATCCTGTGAGCCTGACGAGATTAAGTAAACTTGTTTCGAATGAAACAATAATCCCGCATTATCCCTGTGTTGTGACTAGAGTCGATCCCTTCTCTGAGTCACATTAGGTCGCTCTGTTTTGCTGTCCTCGATGTATTAAGCCAAGTTAAAAGCGCTGGCTTTTTGGAGGTTTCAACTTTGCTTTCTACGCACAACTGTGCGTGCGTGCGCACGCGTTCGAGTTCAGCGTAGTTTATAGGCTTACTAAAGGAAGCGGCAGGGGCAATTACCCTAATGGATTGTGTATGAATCCTGGGAGCAACGTCTGAATTCCGTGAACTGCAAGATGAACGAATTAAAATAAACTGTCTGACGACATTTCAAAGCTAGATAAATCGTTATGGACTACATAATTTATAAATGGGAAAACAGCTGAATAAAACACAAGAAAGAGAGGCTACCATGGGTTTATAAATGAAAACTAAAGTACGAAAATTGTCAGACGGCAGAAGAAATACGGACACTATGAATATTTTAAGTACGGAGCTACTATGTTCCTTTTACTGAATAAAGATTATACCGGACCGCCACTTTATATGCATAAACGCGTGACTCAGCGGACACATACAAAAAACAAAACTAAAATATTCGTTCTAATGGTTATCAAGGCATTTGACAACAAAACATGATTTTGAAGTAAATGCTAATATATTATTCATTTAAGAATTCAAGGCGACTTTAAAGTGATAAAATCTTCTCCTGCGGTCAGCCGTGTCAATTCGAAGCAATGTCTGTTTCGAAGAACTTTTCTGTCTCCATCATCAGAAACTAATATCTGTGATGATAGGGACACAGATGTTCTCCAAAACGTTCTTCTTTTTTGTAACGAATTGACGGGGCGCATAACCAGAGAAGAATCTGTTGCATTCTTTAAATTCTGTGTTGTATAAAGACGTTTATTCCACGGTGCAAATGACGCCAGCCCTATTGACTGCAAGAGAACTGTAAATACTATGGGAGAGAGCGTCCATAATCTATTTTATGGCCTTATGCCACCAGTCTCCTGGAAGAGCTGACGAAATCCACGATAGACCTCAGCCAGGATAACAGATATCCTGGAAACTCCTGGAAGACGAAGCAGGGACTTGCGGTAAAACAAATAAAGAATAAAAATATCAAATAAAATATTTACAAAATACCTGAAATATAAATTAGGATTACTCATTAATTACGTCATTAAAATAAAGTGAGCGCAAGGGCTGGCAGCAAAGTACATCTTGAAGAAAGGAAAAGAGTCGAACGAAGGACGGAGCAGAAAAGTACTTCAAGACTTGGTATGGAAGAGAGAGGACGTACAGAGATCCCTAGGGAACCGACAAACAGGTGGCAAGGGAAATTGAATGGAACAGGCCTGCGCTCCTTCCTGTTTTATTTGTTGCAATACGCACCACATAATAATACAGGTCCCAAGGCTTTCAAAGCACTACCAAGATCGACTCGTGTGTCAAGTAGCTTTTATCGACATTCAAACGTCTAACTCGATGTGGCACATAGAAACAAGGATGGAAGACATGGAAGGCGTACACTTATCCGGCCGGCCAATTTAACGTCCTGAAGGTGAGGATCAAATGACATCCGAAGCATCGAATGGTGTACAGTTCGGCTTTCTTTGGTCTGCACCAGAGTTTCTAACAACCATGCACACAAACAGCCAAGAAAATGGCTTACTAAACAAATAACGCAACACTATCACACTAATTAATCGATCATTGAAACAATTTAAATATGTGTTTATCATAGCGGCAAGTTGTCTTCTGTGTTGCGACACCGTGTAGCATGAAACTCAGCCCGAATGTTCATTACCGTGTTCACAAAATATCGTTTTGGTCCCTTTCATGAGTCACATTACATTTATCTGAAATTGTCACTTTTTTATTATGTAACATTTACTCTGATTTATTTATTTATTTATCTGAGATCCATTATAAAATTGCCCTCCTATGCAATTCGTGTCCTTTGATAGTTCGGTCCTCTTTTAAAGGTTTTAAAAGACCCGCATAAACTGAGTACTTCGGGAATTAACTGAATTACTAATGGAGTAAAACATCGTTTGCAGTGAGAGGCATCAGTTTGTTTAAAACCTTCAGGGGATAAAAAGGAGGATTTGATTACAACAGTCAGTTGGGTAAACTGGACATTGATGGCAGCGCACGCCGTTCGGCCGTGTCAGTGGCAGGACTGACGAGTGAAATCTGCGTTGACAGGAACATCCTACAGTTAAAACGTTAGGTAACGTCGGATATAACCTATCGACAGAACGCCAGGTCGGTTTCAGTCCGCATATTGAAATAAACAACAGTTTACGTTTTACGTCATTCTCTGCATCTGTAGTTAAACGCAGACGAAATCGTTTCTGTGAGGCTAGAATAAGTAGGACATAACAGTGACGAAACGCCAAACGCCAAATTTGTGGGTATCAAAGCCATCCGCTGTTTGTATCGCTCACGAAGAAGAATTAACCCCTCAAATTATTAAAATATTACCAGATATAACTCAGTTCACGAAACAGATCTTTCAGAAGCTTGTAATCCCTCAACTAGTCGTTCATAAGAACCAGCTACTAGATTATATCCTGACCCAGATGAATCCAGTATACATCTTGAAATCTTAATTCTTTAGAATCCATTTTAATAATATCTTCTCATCTGCGGTTAGTCTTCTGTAAAGTCTCCTCCTTTTAGAAAACACTACCAGATGTGTCCGTGAATGTTTATATTTCTCAGTCATTATAGAGACTGGCTGTCGACGAGACGACCGAGGTTCCGATTTCCGGTACGTGTAAGGATATTTTCCAATCGTCTCCTGTTCAATGTTTACCGAGGAGGGCTCCTTCCCCGGTTGGAACGTGAAACTGACCATTCTCTTCTATCTAGCGTCCAGGTTAAGGATGCGTGCAGAATGTTTTCACTACCACGTGAGTATTTAAGGTATTAATTAAGTGTGACTTAATTAACAACGAATTATGTAACGACATTTCATGGTTGTGTCGGCGACGTATATTTTTAAGCATGGCCACTGACCATCCTGATATCTGCCCGTGCGGATAAGAGTGAAGGTAAAAACTGATACTTGGGACAGAGGAATGTACAGGGCGGGATTTAACCCCTGAAGGAATGTACAGGGCGGGATTTAACCCCCCCCCCGCCCCCCAAAGACAGAAAATAAAATAAAAATGAAGATGATATCCGAAGACCAGGATCTACAACTTAAACTAACTGGAATACTTCAACAACTGCGTCAGTTTGTTTGGGGATCGGCCACTGTAAGACGCAAGCTCTGTAGAAGTCTAAAATTGTTTACGCACTGGCTTACTGCGCAATAGATGAAGGAAATCTAAGTGTTGTGATAATTTTAAGGCATTTGCTTTGGAACTTATTTTTTCTAGTTATTCTGAGTAGTTCATGCCAGATGGTTGACATCGGATCCAAAACACTCTGAGGGGGGGGGGGGGGGTCTAGTAAATTGAACATTCACAATCGTTTAACTCTGTCAGAGGTGAAGAATATGGAAAAAGAGAAAACGTTACTGTGAAAAAAGCAATGGATCTGGCAGATCTCAAACGCGAAGACTGAAAGCAAATCTCGATCTACGTTGTAAGTCTTACAACAATTAATAAACCATGCATAGACCGATATGAATTACAGTTCATTTCGTTCAGGAACGTTTATGGACTACCAATATAAAACTTAGGTGTAAGTTTTGACGCTGTTTTAATTTTATAAACTTTGTCCAAATAAAGCATACAATACACGCAATAAAATATAATTTTATGACTGGCATGTGGTTTCCAGCTGTAGAATTTTGATGGTTTTTAAACTGACCAGTAATAAAAACTTCTGTGAAAATAACACAAAATGTTAATAATGAAAAGATAACGCGATTTTGTACGCTGTTTTGTTCTGTCTGTAAATCACGACACACTTCGAGTCGTAAACTTTTAAACACGACGAAAACTTATTAACAATCCAAATCGGTGGTGGAACACGAGCAGTTGTAATAATGGAGCTGGCCGCCAGAGATCGCACATGTGTGTGTGTGGGGCTGACTGTACAACGTTTGAAGATATCCCCCGGGGGCACTTTATGATCATCCAGTCACTGGGGCGTCGTCACACGGAAGCCAGAGCACCTTCGGGAACCAACAGGAAAAAGAAGAGACCTCCGAGAACTACGTGCGTGATCTGACTGATCTGCGTGTCTTCGTATTTACGGGTCCGGACATCTCAACCCGACACTCACTATCTTGGTTGAGGTCGTACGTCATCTGAAGGTGACAGAAGTTCAGACTATGGAAGAAGGTCCCAGCTCAAAGACAGGCTATGGTATAAAATGGGAAAGAAAAGCTGCAAGAGGAGTATTAAAATATGCTGAACATGACAGAGACACAAAAGACGCTAGGTCTGAACCAGTAACACCATAAAAATTAAGGGTCACGAGAAAACACAAGCGACCACGTGCAATGCCTGTGTGGATTTTATCTTCTTCCCGTCTTGCACGTATTATGGATTAATACCTGTTGCACCAGACGCTAATCTTTATCAATCCCTGTATTCCCCACCAAACATTATTAGGATGGTAAAAGATAGGAGGATGGAATCGGCAGACATGTAACACGCAAGGGGACTTCAGAAATGCATACAAATATTGGTTGGAGAGCCTGAAGATAAGAGACAACTCGGAAGACCTAGGCGTAGATGGAATTAATGTTAGACCATATCTTGAAGAAATGGGAGTATGTGGACTGAATCCATTTACTTCAGGACACGGGCCAGTGGCGGGGTCTTCTGAAGATGGTACTGAAACTTTGAGTTCCATAAAAGGTTAGGAATTACTTAAGTATTAATAACTGAACTACTGCCAGTTTCTCAAGGACTACGCCCTATGGATTTAGTCACAGCTTTTTTAGAGTCTCCGATGTCTCTTACCAACAGATTGAAGTCATAAACACTTCAGTAACTTGTAAAAAAAATCTGAAGAAAAGAGACCATCTGGGAGACTTACGGAATCGTTAGATCAAGAAGGCGGTGTATTGAAATTAATGGTGGAGGTATTGGTCTCAGCACTCGCTTAGCGAAACTTGTGACAACCAGAAGAAACCATCTATGAAGACAGCAAATCACGCCAAAATTCGAACCAGCACCTCTCCAGTTCAAAACAGATAGGCTACATTGCCACCCTAATATATCACAGAGAGCAGCTGATAGCCGGACAAGATTCGAACTACGTTCCTCACGAATACGAAGGAGTCTCTAAAGACATTCGATAAAAAAATATACAAGCAAGCAAAGAATATATCCATGTCACTATCTGTTATTCAGAAAGAAACTGCGTATTTGAATCAGGTATTTAGTTTGTCAACACTCTGCCATTTAGCACAGATAACACAAGAGCAATGTGTAATGACAAATAATACCAAGTATAACACCTATTCTAGTGTATGGACAAGTGTTTTGGTTCCCAGCGAGATTTACACGATTATTTAATGTGAAAACATTTAACCGACATGGAAAACAAGTCTGGCAAATGTTTATCGCCTGTTGATAACAGCTACTAACGGCAGACTGACGGTAAATTTTATTATACTACACGTTTATCTACTTCCGTCTTCAACTAGTGATCCAAAAAAGCTCTATGGAGTTCATCCAAGCATTAGCGACACAAGGAACATTAAAACTCGTTGAGCTGCTGTTTTATCTTACCTGTTCTGTATGGGTGTGGAACTTGGGTACAGTCTATCTGAAAAGCATATTTGGACATAGGAAACAGTGGGTAATATGATGATGGATGCAAATTAAAGGCAGTGAAGGAAAGGAAAGGATCACTCGACATAGCTACAAGTACATGGAAGGATAATATTAAAATGGATCTGAAGGAAACAAGATCAACGGTTGAATTGGTTTGTTCCGGGGTGGTATAAGGATCAACGGCAAGATCTTGTAAATACGGTAATAAACATTTGGGCTCCATAAAAGGCGGAAAATTACGTCACTATCTTTCAATTACAAGCTTCTGAAGGATTGTGCTCCATGGTTTAAAAACACTTGAAGGGAATGGACAGACAGAAATGAACGAAATCCTACATGTTTTGGTAAATTCTACCATCTTCATGGGTATCTGAGTACTTAAAAAGTGCCAAATGTTTAACGTCTATGAATACAATACACATAAAATAACATGTACATATTTAGTTTACTATATTAAAATAGAAGACTTTCAAAACCTCTGAAGATTGCATAAGTGTGCTGAAACACGCACGGTTATCATGACTGAATAAATACAGTTGTAACTAATTTTGATTTATAAATGGAAACTACAATGCCAATAACGTCTTTGAGAAATAACAATAACAAATTAATCTCAATACTAAGACTCTTTCGGACGGACATATGAACAAGCAAAAATAAACTACGGATACTACAGTATCTTCCTTTAATGACTGTACGAATTCTTTGTATGAATTACGTAAAATAAATGCATAAAACATTATAGCGTCCGTCAATATTTGTTTCCGATGTTTGTCTAGGGTTCGATTCCCGGCGGTGCCCGAATTTATAACTTGTGTTGGGCAAGGCCGTGGTCTAGGCAACACGGAGTTTTCCTCCGGGGGCTTCCCCGGTTTCTCCGTGGCATCCCAACAATTACTCCACTCACACACAGAAGAAGGCAATGGCAAACCACTTCTGGATCATCTGCCAAGAACGTATATGAACAGGTCCCAGTCCGAGAAAAGGATGGAAGGATCCTGTTCATATGGACCTGTCGTCAGACGGAACACTAAATAAAAAAAATAAAATTGAAGATCTATACAAAAACTTGTCGGTCTAATTTAAAGTCGATTCATATCGGCACAGTGTAACCCCCAATTAACATTAAACACACAGGACACCTACACAATCCTCGTAGTTAAAAATCGCAAAATAACCAAAGCTACAACCAATCCAATACAAACTTGATTTTAGCCCACTGGTAGGTCTACATGTGGCAGCTTTACAAATATAACACCAAACTCACTTTTATCCCAGTAACACAACGTATGTCACCTTTAAAAGCCAGCCAGATTTTTGTCATTTGTTACTGAATGATTGTTGAGTGGACAAGCATATCCATGGAGTCGAGAGTCAAGCATATTTTTTATCACCGTTCCATCATTTAAGCTTCGTTATTAATGATACTGTATTGATAATAACCACTATAGTCTGCATGAATCCTACAGTTGTACAAGAAAGAATGGATTGGAGTAGTTTTCTGGTTTGATGAACAACTGTCAAATATGTCACGAAGCAATAAACAGAACGAAATATATGACAGTTCGATCAATCTAGACCTACTACCAACAACGAGAATGGATAGACATACGGAGTTCAACAGTATAATTGAAATCTAGTGTGTGTATATACCTGCTGATGATTGAGAGCTTAATTTCATGGCGGGATCTGATAGACGGAACTAGAGATTACAAACCAGATTTAATGGTTTCGAAAATGATCGACAAACATTAACAAGGAAGGATGTTTCTCTGTCCTTATTCCAACATACTCAATTACACTACAGTCTCATTCGACACCATTTATTTTAGTATTCTCCGTCGTTTCCTAAGACACACGAAGTACTTGAATGGAGTAAGAAGAGGAAAGAGGGATTTGATATATTGTCCTCTGAGTCAGATATTATTATGATGATCAAATATAAAAGAAGAGATGGGCGGCCATGTAGCTCGAATGGAAGATACGAGAAATGAGTGCAAAATGCCAACAGATCATATGCAAGACAATATGGAGCATAATATTAAAACGTACCTTACACAAACTGTGGGTAAGTGTAAGATTTGAGGTTTTCTCAGCGGTGAGTATGAAGATTTCTGTCTTCTGGGTTGTTGCGCTGTGTAGTCTGGTAGATGTTTACGAACGTTTCGGAGGTCATACTGCCTCCGTCATCAGAGTATGAAGATTTCTGTCTTCTGGGTTGTTGCGCTGTGTAGTCTGGTAGATGTTTACGAACGTTTCGGAGGTCATACTGCCTCCGTAATCAGGGCGATTCTTAGTATGAATATTTCCGTCTTCTGGGTTATTGCGCTGTGTAGTCTGGGCGATGTTAACCAACGTTTCAGAGGGCATACTGCCTCCGTCATCAGGGCGATGAATCGCGCAACAACCCAGAAGACAGAAATCTTCATACTCTGATGACGGAGGCAGTATGACCTCCGAAACGTTCGTAAACATCTACCAGACTACACCGCGCAACGACCCAAAAGACAGAAATCTGGCTGAGTGTGTTTACTAGATTCAACAGGCTAATGGCACTGACCAGTGACGGCCCATGTGATCATGGAAACAAAGCTCTGATTTCAATAGATTGTGCTTAATTTATTGATTAGCTGAGCAACTACAAGATTCTCAAGAAGGGCTCTTCTCAATGGAGTTAGTTACAGTGGTTTACAAAAAACGTGAAACGACTGTACTGAATCGTGTACATTCTGTAACTCTTTTACTGCCACAACTGAAATGTTACATTTATACCAATTTAATTTTAAGAAACGGGTTCATAATTAACAAAGAATTACCGAACGTCGTTGTTGAGTAGTTAGCTCTCATGTTTTGTACTCGTGAAGATCCAGGTTGGAAGCTAAGTCCGCATTTTACCCTAAAATGCTGAGACATCACAAAAAACAGGCTATAACCAATTCCTTTCGTATCTTACCCCATTTACCGTTCGCACAATTATACTCGCCGCTGAATGACGAACTGGCTCAACTCTCTAAAATCCAAGCTCGTAAAAATATTTAAGAATTAAGTCTGTACCGCAAAGAAAACACATTCCTTCACCATTACAAAGATCAGGTAGTTAACGCTGTTTAAAAAAAATAATCCCCGTTTATAGTGACAGTTACATTAAACTCATAAATAGAAAATTCATAATTGTTTATTAAATCACCTCGTACGTTAGTTATCGCTGAGCTTTAGAAGGTTAAGAAACAAATCCCTGCTTATAGAAAGAATCCTACGAAACCCATAAATACAAAATTAAGAGTTGTTGATCGTTCAAGTAGGTGGTGCATACAATTACCATTGGGCTTTGAAGATTAAAACATCGTGACGGATAAAATAGCATAGTAGCATAATACCCGATTTGGTAAACGCATCGTAATAAAAACAAAGATCTAATACGTCAAATACTTGAATAAAAACTTAAAAGATGTCATGATCGTCCCTTCGGCATAATTCACAATCATAGCTCATAGTTCCGGAAAGGTCAATACATAAACTAAGAACACATTAAGTAAGGCATTTCGGTTGCTGAAAGCACGCTGACAACAAAGTAACTAGAAATCTCTTATACCGCGTGTTTTTTACATGGTCAGCGCATCCTTTGTACAAACAGGAATGGATGTGACGGTAACCTGCTTTTGACACACACAAGTTGTTTCTGTTCCATCAGAGATGATGAGATGACACTTCACCTGGAAGGTATCTTCAGAGTCTGAAACCACCAAGCTGCCCCAGGGTATATATGTTACCTTTTGACATACGCTCGGTCACAAGAAAGGGAATACATGAGGGGTTTAGCTTTGGCAAACAAACCCTCATGAAGTTCTGTAAACAATGGAGCAGTCAAGTCAAAGGAAAGAAGAGCCCTCAGTCGCCAGGAGACAACGGTTCCTTCACACGCGAGTAAGGGAAACAAAGGGCTTCTAACACGTGTACGTACACGAAGGGAATGGCGCGGCTGTGCAGTTCAAAACAGCAATCAGACGTGTCCAAACTTTAATTAACTTTCAGGATGTGTTCATAATCAATTAGTTTAACTTAATTATACATTTAAATTTATCAAGCAAGCTCACTTTGAAACATGATTCACTGAAAATAATTAAGTAAATTCTAAACAAAATTATATTTTCTGGCCTTCGAATAATTACACTTTATCGGAAAGTGAAGTGGTTTACTAAGTTTCTAACGAACGAACTTGCATAAAGAAATGCAAGAGAGAGAGAGAGATTCCAAGGAGAAAAGTCCATCTTGAGAACACGGCAGCCACTCAAACTTGTCAAGAATTTCGTATTTTATGGAAGCCGAATGCTCATTACCGTGGCAGATGAATCAAGTTTACCCACCCCCACCCTGCGGCCTAAAGACCCATTTTAACATTATCCTTCCATCCATGCCTAGGCCTTCACATTGATCTCTTTCTTTTAGATTTTTGAGACAGCGAAAGAGACGAACTTCGTGGATCTGAAAATACTGTTTAATAATCTAAATAATCAGCAAATTTCTTAAAGCCATAAGCCAATGTATTCGTCGATCACCCGAAGCATCCCATCCGCAACTCGTACATACCTTCTGTAAAGTTTCATCATACGGGCGTCAGAGGGCAGCAGCAGCAGCAGCAGCAGTGACGGCGGTGAACAAGTCAAGGGATAATTAATCAAGTGAATATGAACAACACGAGCAAGGCTCCGTCATTTGTTTCAAAGCAGTGTCTGGGAGCTAACGGCACGTTTCCTACTCATGAATAATATACGTTACAAGCCGCAGCGCTGCAAAATTACTGGAAGAAGAGTTGAAAAATAAATCTTTCCCTCGTGGCAGAAAGATGGCTCGACAAGATGGAAACGTTTCAAAACAACTGTAACATGTGACGCTACAAAAACATGGTTTATCAACAGTCGGTCCGAAAATATAGGAACGTGGAAAACGCTGCTTAATGCAAGACGAGTAAATCAAAGACGTATCTGCCCCAGTATCGATGTTAAAAACGGTGTTTAAGTTCCTGAACGAATATTCTCTTATGATAAAGTTAAGTGTGATGATTTAATTTTTGGTTATTTAAATATATATTAAATCTTGTCCGTCTAATCACAATAAATTCTTATTAAATATTAAAATATTACAATAATTAACATTTAAAATATTTAAAATATTAAATGATGTTCTTTATCGAAATATTCGATGGTCTAATGCAAATCGAATATTTCGATAAAGAACATCATTTAATATTTTAAATATTTTAAATGTTAATTATTGTAATATTTTAATATTTAATAAGAATTTATTGTGATTAGACGGACAAAATTTAATATATACTTATTATATCACAATATGACGCAACTTTACCATCTCATGAAGTATTATATTGAAAATGTGGCAAATTGTCAAAAAAATCGGGACTTTGAAGACGAATTAAATCGAGTTTATTAAGAAATTATAAGTAAATTGTAGTCGGATATCGTTTCCTGAACTACAGTTCACAATCATATGTATTTCCGACTGCAAATTAAAGCGAAATTATTGAAGTGTATAGAACTATTACTTAATAGTCTATGCAGAATTTCTTCCCGACATTCATCTGTATAAATATCACACGCCAACCCTTATCCTTGATATTACGCGAGTTTCTTTTAAGCATGGCGCCTGTCGTCTGCCTACGTATACGCGATTTGGCACATGCAAAACAATTTGATGGTCTGTTTTTATAAAATCAGAGCAAAGAATCTAGTCGAAAAGTTAGGATTATATCCTTTGGTTTTATTATCTCGGTAAGGCTGGGTAAGAGTAACTTCCATGATGAAATTAAAATTCTTCACTTAGTGGTTTAAAAATCTCCGTCAACTTGTGGAAATTATAATCGAAGTGCACGAGTTTGGAAAATTCTTTCAATAGCGATCATTCATTAAGATCTTTACTGATTATGTGCTAGTTATCTTATTGGTATATACAACAGCTGACAGATAGATACGCCCTCAAGCAATATGGTACATGAACTGAACTAAATTAATTGAAATCAGAATAACTCAGCAAAGTATAGTGTAGCTCTATAATCCGAAATTTGATACAAATCAAGTCCTGTATAATGGACATAATAAAAGTGTTGTCTGCGCACAGACCAATGAACGTGGTACGAATTCAAATATTTAAACGCACTCAAAATCGATTGAACTTCTTTCGAGAGCATCATATATATATCAGGCCTTGTGTAAAGCGTAAGTCACCTTTGACTTTTAGAGTTCATATTGATAGATCATCCTATAGGATCTGACGTACATACACATCAAATAAACATGAAATCTGTTCACCCGTTAGGCCGAGTACACAGACAAAGTGAATTCTAAGAAATACTGTCTTTAACTCGTGGCTAAAACGAGTTTTCGGCCTTTAAAATTTCGTACAGATTCCTCTAAATATCTCAGTATTTCAACCATGCCACATGCAACATGAGAAAGTAGATGTCCCAGAATAACAGTGAAGCTCGTTTGTCACAAAGGATCGATACTTTCGAGACGTATTCTACTGAAACGTTAGCATATGAGTTTAAGAAGTCGTCATTTAAGTTACAAAATGACACATATATTTTTCCGTGTGTTATGTGTGTGTATGTACGAGAAAAGTTTAAAATGTCAGGGAATTTTTCTTAACATCACATAAGGTAGTATATTTGCGTCATATTGTGAAGTAGGTTAATATTTTAATATTTTCCGTCAAATCACAATTTTTAATAAGATAATAAAATATAAAATATTTAAAATATCATTTCACGTTCCACATCATTCAAAATTCGTTCCATTTCATTATTTGCCTTAATTTTGTACTTCAGAGCCACATTACTTGCATAGATGAAACAGGGCCGCAAAATAACCCAGAATTAGATCCATTATCGACAATGGTGGCATTTTACGATCTGAGTTAAGCAAAGAGGTTGCACTGGATTTCAGGTTCTCACGGCGGTAAGTATGAAAAATCGCCCTGATGATGGAGGCAGCAAGGACCTCTGAAACAATAATAAACTTCCAACAGACTACACGGCACTATAATCCCGAAGTCACCCGTCTCAAAAGTAATATTAAAATTTCCAAATAACTTTTACTCGCAGACTTACAAAACGAAAATTCATCTAAATTCGTTGGACAGTTATGTATTATAAATATACAGGTCTATGGTGGGGCAAACGCCATTATACATTTTATTAACTGCGTACAAAGAGAATTTGACTCTATATAACCCTTCACAGCAACGACAATTTCATGGAACGATGATTAACTTTGTTTACTTATTTTGTCCTTTTTTTCTTCCACAACTTACTCTCATTAACCTCTCTTACCGTTCTAATGCTTCCCGCCCTCCCCTATCTTCTTACTTTTCTTCTCGTCCTTTTACACAGCTGCTCCTATTTCTAGCATCTCATGACCCACGCAAATGTACCTTCTGGGTTGCAATAGTTAAACCGAAAAACGACGCAGACCTATACCCGAGACGTTATTTGAACTCGTGATCACTAGACAGAGGCGGTTCACCCAAGCAAGTCATCGTTAAGTTGATTCTATTTCCAGTACAGAAATGACCAGTTATGGGCCGGCCGGCACGGACTCGATTAAATGACCCGCTCAAACGATGGCGTACAGAGAGAGATACAAACGACCGTCTGCTTCACTCTCGAAATAAATTAATACTTTATACTTAGGCCTACCTGCGTAAAACCTGGTGCCTTAAACGCTCATATCATAATGCACCAACTGCTGGCATATCTAATGCTGAATACCAACAATCTGCTTCATGTAAACGCAATATCCACATTTAACAGAAACAACAGTAATGCACGAGCGAGCGTCCAGCAAGTGACTGAAGCTGAATGGCTCACGAGGCCACGTGACAGTAGATGCGCAGAAGAGTCAAAAACTGAGCCGCCATCATTCGTGCCGCGCAATTTAGAAACACGTCTCTACACACCACTTCCAGAATGACTCTTGCCCTCCAAGGTCAAGAAGGTGCACACTGGTATAACGGCAGGGGTCTCTTGGATGTACTTGGTTCGAAAATTGGCGTGGTTTACCGGCTATTCCGAGGTTTTCGTTGTGACCCCGAATATTTCCAAGCTCTGACTATGGAAATACCTTCAAGCACTCCAGAACTCCCACTTCTCAAACCTTTACCTACTCATTACTCACAAATATCTTCCACCCTTCCTTTCTACAAATTATAATGTAGAAGGTCTGGAGTTGAAATACCGTCGTTAAAAATAACCATCGATGGAGAATGTGTGGACATCCATCATGAAGGCTCTAACAACGACGAGTATGAAGATAGTTACCTTCTGGGATTTGAAGCAATGTAAGCTGGTAGGAAATTACCGACGTTTCTGAGGTACTTACTGCTTCCATCAACAAGGTGGTGAGAAGAGAAGCCATTTTTAAAGACGAGGTGAATTTTAGAGAAGCAAGAGACGGGACAAGAGATTATAATTGGTCCAGTACTCTGAAGTATAAGGTGAAACAGAAGAGGAGTGAAAGACTGATGTTATATTTTAATTAAGGGCAGTTGATGCGGCACTAATACTAGAACCTACCCCAAGGGTGAACTGGCAAATGACGAGTACGCCAGCTTGCAGATGCGATATCAGTACAAGGGAAAAAGAAAAATCTGAAGACAATGATATTTTCTTTATTTAAACAAATTTTGTGGGAGATGTTAACATCTGGGGAATATGAAAGATCTGATTGAAAGGAAAAGAGCGTTCTCCATGTTAACAAAACATAAAATGAAACATGGATTCCTATGGATGCACAGCTCATCTGAAAACATATTTTCCTCACGTGACACCTAAGATCATTTGCCTGCTTCATTTGTATTGGAATCATCAATACAGATTAAGCTCTCGATCTCTTACGGAAGATGACTGTCTTCTGGGATGTTGCGCCGTAGTCTTGTAGAAATTTACCGACGTTTCTGCGGTGCTTACTGCTTCCATCATCAGAGCGATCAGTACTCTCGAATATGGCGCCTATTTTACTTCAAACCATTTGAAATACAGCATGAGAGAGAGAGCGAGAGAGAGAAGACACTTGTGAGTCTCTAACACATTCTCGGTCGGGTTTGACAAAAACTGGAATACTGACGAGATATTTTCAGAACAACGAAAGGATTTCACATTTAACCACCGACAAATGGAAACTTTCACATTTACTGTTTCATCTAGTTTTCCACGACTTTTCCGCATTAGCGGTAATAAAATAGGTATTACGAAGAAACGTATCATTACTTAGCATAAAGGAACGGTAAGTCATATGTAATTTATTAGCACATATCAATGGTGATTTATACTGATACATTCATTTTTCCTTTAAGTTTTTACATATGAATTTATAACTTAAACTAATCAGGCAATGTTTTTTTTTATAATTCCGTTATCACACAACATTTAAGAGAATCGGATTAAGAGGAGCTAATGTCGCTTAGGCCTCGGTGTACTTAAGAGCATAACGGTGGATTTGTCTTCGACGGCGTGATATTCAGAGCGCGTTTCATAAAATAAAAGTCTATCGATTGGTCCATGTTATTCGATAAAACTAAGAGTTTCAGAAATTCTTACCTAAAAATGTCAGCTGTATCTGTAGAACTCTGAAGCTTTTCACAAGATGGCTCTGTATGTATGTAGAAGAAACGATCCACAAGGAAGAAAACCATTAACTAAACCTGTTTAATTTATAGGAAAATGTGATTTTCCGGTCCATTGCCACTTGGAACGCTACACTCCATGGCCTACTACACGCCCTCCGTTGCAACAGAGAACTAAAGCCACAATGGAAAGCCACTTTCTTTCCGTCTACTTTCTCACGCACAAAGATTATGGATTGCAGCTGGAGTACTTACGCTTCAAATTGCTAGAAAAGTGTGCAGCCGTGGAATTTCTTTCTCTAAACAGAGATATAAATCTAAAAGGCTATGCCGTTGACATTTAACTGTTTGGATGCGAGAACATTCTTCTTATTTGTGCTCTGTATTTTGCTTCTTTTATTTTTTCTTCGCCTACAAAAGTATAAACGGATACTACCTACAGAAGTTTGCAATGACACAAATATAAGACGTCCGAGGCATATAAATTGACACTTTCTCCGTCGATTTTTTTCACACAGATTACATAAATTTTAATTTCATCGGTTCCAAACGTGCATTTATTATATTTTAGAACTGCTACATGTGACGACCGACTTACTTGCTGAATGTACGAGAAACGATGATGGAAATAAATAAATAAATAAATAAAGAAGGAAGAAAGGAAGGAAGGAAAAGACACAAAGATTCAGACACTTATAATATTTGTTCCGAGACCATACTTCACAACAATAAATAAATTGTAAATGACTGTTATCAAAATTCAGTACTTTGGAAAATAGGCAAAATGGAATAATATCTGAAGAGTAGCATTTCCAAACTTTATTCTTCTCCTAATTTTATCATTAACAGAATTCTTTAAATTTTAACATCCAGACGATTTTCACACAAACTATCACCTAGGCTGTTGTTATATCATGTGTCTGTTGCGATTTCTGGTTATACGCCATAATTACTCGATTTTAAAACACTTTTTCACATTTTTAAGATTTCTAAAATCGGGGCGCATGTTACATTTGACAGCATCTAAGAATCGATATAGCATCTTTTTTCCCCCCTGAAACCTGTTACAAAACAATGGTCTTACAATCGATGACGCTTTAAAATATTAGAATCTTCATGAATACCAAAACACTAATCCTATATCTCATTAAATAAAACACACCCAACCTTTTCATGAGTTCTACTGATTCCTAAAATTTTCTTATAGATGGCTCCCCTGCATGCGTTATTGCATTTCCGTTCCTTTTCTCTGAAAGGCGGAACTGCACTGTGTTTTTATTAAGTCAAGTAACAAAGCGTGTCTGTAGTAGAACTTCTCCCCTTCTGCATGATGTAGAAAAGGCTTCAGATAATCCAAATGGCTGAAATCCTTATAAGATGGCATCAAACTAAACAAAGGGGAGAAAATTGTACACACAAACATTTATATATATATATATACACACACACACACACACACAGATAACAGAACAACAATATACCAAAGAGGAAAATCTCCAGAGACAATCTGTTGTATTCTTCTGAATCGCAGGAAATGAACGTAACTGGCAAAACGGGAAATAAAATTCAACTTGAAGGAGAGACAGTAAAAAAACTTTGAAGTATAGAAGGAAAGTAACAAGGAGGAAAATAAAAACTAAAAAAAAAAGTAGAAGGAACAGCGGAATTTCGAGAGCCGGAATAGACAAAGTAGTACAGCACTGCACAAGAAACTGCTAGCAATTTCGTCGCACACCAAGAACCGCCCATCCTTCAGTCCGTTTGCCTATCAGTAATAGTCCACTAGCCCTTTAGACAAGCCCAAACTTATCTGCTTTGTTGTGTTTCACAGTTGTCTAAAACCAACAGTACCCCTAGAGGACGCCTTGAGGTTTCAACAAAAGCTAATAACGCACTAATAACATGGGGACATTGAAGCCAGGATGTCACGGTTATGTGATTGGCCAAGAGCCAGATCTAGTAACCCATCCGGTCTCCAGTACTCCAGTATCCGAGCTCTAACTCTACCGGGTATAAATCGGTGATTGATTCTGATCTTATTCAACGACTTTATTGCCACTGATACAGTCTTCCTTGGACACATGACAACTAATCAAGAGGTCAAATATTCCCTGCTTTCAGTATAAAATCAGAACTTTTAATCGGTAGGTACACTTATAAATGACCGTCACTGGACCACATCCATGTTAGTTTCAACCAGTTAACCAGTTCATGCGACATTTTCTAAGACATTTTAATATTATCCTTCCACCCTTACCTCGCCTCTTTGGCTATTACAAAGTATCCGTCATCTCATATAACATTACGAACAAAACGAAAGACAAAGGATTTCATGTGAGTAGAGATCGCTATAAAATGTAAACGAAACACATCAGATCAACAATAACTACAATACTATCAATAAAACGAGACTTTACAAAAGTATGAATAATCTAATCCCTTATAACATTACTATAAACAATACTGAGAGAAGATTATTTTAATATAAAACAAGGCACACAAAACAATGTGCTAGCAATCAGCTTACCATTACTTCAGGGACATTACTGAGGGCTTAATGTCCATAACATAAGTCCTGATATCGAAGTACAGCAATAATTCCTAAAGCTTTTATTTTATGTATATAAATAACTCTATTAAGATTACATTTCAGGTACAATAAAAGGTGTGTACGTGTATATATTTGTATGTATCAGCACATACAAACATGAACAAAGATAAAAATAAATACCCGTGCATCCTGAAATTGTAAAACATTCATAAAAGAAGTTCTTAAGTAAAATTAAAACACAATTCCATAGACTGTATTTGAGAACAACACGAAGGATATAAAAGTCCACAAAATGAGTCCTGAAACCGATCAAACTCTATTTTAGAAGATTCATACGTGAGCCGGCTACAGTATATTAATAATAATCCCAACAAAATATATTTTAGAAAAATACAGACAGTAGGAAAATTAATTAGGCCTACAAGCAAACGGCTCACTGCTACGGAACTATTCACAGAATGCAGGAATGTCATAAAGAGATTTCCCCCCCCCCCCAACTTCTTTACGGGCAGAGGCCCAACGAAAGGGCGGAAGAACGCGCCAGCCAACCAATTTCCTGGGCAGAGAAAAGTTCTTCTTCATTTCGGGATCATATGGCAGTGGTGGGCGGTTAAATCAAGCGTATAATAAGGACTATAGGCTTGATGTGAGGGCTATAAAACACAACAAATATTTCAACGTACGTACAAAGAGAGGGGGTGGGTAGGGGAGGGGAGGGATAAACGAACAGAAGATACAGTTACGCCAGCTAAAACTGAAAGAAGCCCAAGGGATACGAATTTACGATAAAAAGTGAAATTAAAAACAAACAAAAACAATGGATGAGACAGTAACAGTCGAATGGTAGTGTCAGGCCTCTAGCATAATATGTTGTGGAACAAAAAGTAATTTTAAAATCGAGGTTTTCTTTTTTGTTACGTGAAGGTTTAAAAAAACAAAGCATAAACAAAGTTCGGTGGGAAAAGTATGGAGAAGTATAGCCAATATGAATTGTAGGCAGATATCATACCTCCTTTTGTCTGTTGTGCTTTTGGATTCAGGACTTTTTTTATACGGTATCACGTATGATAAAGGGCAGAGACAGTCTCGGTCGTGGGATGAATATTGCACATGCGCATTGTCCAATTTACGGTAAAAACCAGAGGGGGTTACTTGTCGACTGAAAGTTAATGCATAAAGAACACCAACACTTCCATCGCTCGGAAGAGAAAAATTAACTGGTATAAAAACTACGAGATACCGTACGCACTTAAAGGAGACGCCAACACAACATTTGGTGTACATTACAGCTTCTTTTACCAAACATTACTCGAGTAATTAGACCAAAAAACGAGATGGGACAGCCACTGAGCGCGCATGGGGGGTTATTAGAAATCCATTCAAAATTTGAAAGAACCACTTGGAAGACCTAGGTGTAGATGGAAATATTGTATTAAGAAGGATCCCGTTATGTGGACTAGATTCCCTTAACTCAAGGTGCGGTCCAGTGGCTAGATGATGTGAACGAGATAACATACCGTCGGGTTCTATATATAACGGGGGATTTCTTGAACATATAAGCGACTATTATCTTAGCAAGGATTCCACTAAGCCACGAAGACGGCACAGTGCGTTTAATTTTAAAGATACTTCAAAACTAAGCGAGTACTAAAACTAATCAAGATAACAATAGACCACAGCCAATTCCTTCTACGCCTAATCCAATTAAGGGCACGTATTGGTCCAACGAGAATATTTTGACTAAGCTCACATTTAACTAATCATTTGGGAAATGTCTACCCTGTGTACCGAGAAGATGAGAAAATGTCAGAATAAATCTTAGGGAGTTTGATACTCGTGGTCGGAATTGGATTGAAGTAGCTCATAATCGTGTGCAAAGCCAATTTTGTATTAGCGGTGTTCAAACCTTCGGGTAATTTGGCCCTTGTATGGTAAAACAATTTTATTTCACATATATCGTGTAAGTAATAATACAACCACAAAATATCATACACCAGTTAATAAAATGTGCATTTAAACGTATGATATTACTAATTAGTAATAGAATGTTAATGTTTTCAAATAATTAAAGTATTACAAATTAAATACATTAGTCGTAACGCTGGTAAACAAACCTAATTTGTCAGTAACGCATAAAAGTATCGCACGACAATAATTAATACGTAATTACAAATATGGTTAGGTCGTGAAATTATGGTATTAAGCCTATTATGAAGCAAATGTAAAGAGCCAGGATGTATGCTAATAGGAATTACGCACACACTGAATCAGAAAATTGCATTATTATAAATTTATAGTTCGTGTTAGCCTCACGATACAGACTGAAGCAACATTTCAAGGAAAATGGGCGTTATAAGTTCTACACAGAAACTCATGTTGTTTTGAATCCTGGTAGTGTTAAATATGGAAGCCTTTCCTTGCGCGCTGTTATTATGGAATGCGTACTCTCGCCGTGAGGTCCAAATGACATTACCGCAACTGACAAAACTGTTTCATTTTTAAAGCGAAGATGACACATAATCACTATGCCCTGCATAACAATGGGATTCGTACCGCGTACACAATGCAAATCGAGTTAGACGCTCTTTTATTTCGTCGAATATCAGAGGGAAAAATATTTCTGCATGTAAACCGAATGTTTTGGGACTTTCGAGAATGTTATTAGTTGTATTATTTATGAAGATTGTATATTCAAGAAACTGAATTGCCTTTGGACATTTAAAATCCAGAACACCCATAAAATCATCATAAAAGATCACGTCTTATATGTACATTAGAATACACTCATATTTTATTTTTTACAATAGTTTATTGAATTCAAAAATTATCTTAACGGTCAGCAGAGATTTAAAATAATTACAGGCTACAAAACCTAAACCAGAAACAAAATCATAATACAAATTACCTAACACTGTTATCTATTTTAAGTATTTGTTAACAATAACTACAAATAGACATGGGGTTTATGTTTGTCGGTATTCAGTTCAAAAAGTCATCTCATTTGGTTTTCAACATGCTTAAGATCAAATCAAAATCTATATAATGCAATAATTTTGACTTCAGTGTTGTGTAGTTATGAAACGTGGCTTCTTATTGCATGCGTTCGTCTTCCGATGCGCAGAATGTTGGAAAGTTTTCTAACGCTTCGGCAAACACTGCAGTTGCCAAAGACGGCTGTGTTTTGGGTTGTAGCCCCGTGTAATCTGGAAGAACTTTACCAACGTTGCTACCTCCATCATCAGAACCTAGAACACAGCCTCTACATACTCCTCGCCGTGAGAACCTCAAATCCTACTAATGCAGTTGCCATTTTCGAGGTGAATATCTTTCAGGGGGTTGAAAGCCGTTACACAGAACTGGCAGTGAGCGGAGAGTGGGAGGTGAAGGCGTCATCGGACGAGCAGGGAAAGGGCCCCTACTGTGCGGGAAGAACACAAATAACGAGCAGCTGAAAACAAAATGATCAGAGAAAATAATGGGCCCTAAGAAAGACAAGGTACGTAGATACCTTACGTTACATAACAAAAAACTTGGTGATGGGTCTACGGGTTACCTATGAGAGCGTCGCTACGGTATTTACATCACGGCGGATAAAATTGATCTGGATGTTCGCGTTGATACGGGAGACATAAAATGTTGCTGGGCAACCGTCTGAAACGCCGTTACTTCGAAGGGCGGATATCATTAAGACGAATCTTAAGAAACATGCGACAATAGGAGGTTCACAAAACTGATCCCAGGTCGTGTCCAAGGGCGGAATTTTAGTGTTAGGAAGAACGGAACCTTCGGGACGTAGCCTCATACCTGAATTTTGTTATTACACTTAACACGAGTTAAAGATATAGAGAACAGAGTCTGGAAGGAAGAGACACGTCGGAAAGGTAAACATTACACAGTGAAAAATTCAACAATGTTTAACAATGCTTTTCAGGTATTGTTGCCAGGGCGAACAAATTAATAACGTTAGGTTGGGCAAGTCATGAAGCGCTCATAACAAACACGAGAAAAACAGATGTCACAAAATTCTGAATGAAAAATCTCCAGGAAAATAAAATTTGGGAAGACAAAGACGTAAACGGGAAAACAGAAACTAAATACAAACCGGCTCGTATTCTGTTGAAACTTCCACCAGGGAAAACGGGAAGTCGATTAGAGACTGGAAGAAAAATTAAAGTTATCCTGAGGGAGGACACGTTTCCAGGTTGAGAGGGCGAAGAATGAGATGGATGAGTTTCGCAGTTCAGAGGAACATGTTTCTAAAAATCCTATTTGTTTTTCTTCGTTCATTTCTTTCTTACTTGTTTATTCCTCTCGTCCTATTCTTTTTTTTTAGCCTATTTTGCAAAACTGTTATATTTACAGCTACACTAAATTCAGACAGGCTGGCAACTGATGGACGGGTGCCAAGTACGCCTTAGTACAGACTGTCACGCTGTGAGAGCCAAAGTAATCAATGTCCTCTCGTACTTCTATAAAGTTTTTACGTAGAATTAGCACTGCTGAGGATCGTGGTACTGGACTTATGACGGCGAACCATAATGTTGGTGAGAGAAAATGTAACTGGGATACAACATAGTAAAAGACTTACATGTGATAGTAGTAATAAAATATATATTTATATTTAATTTGACCAGTTTTACAGTACCATTAACAATAAGAAAAGCCTCAGGTTAGACAGAAATCGTAAAGCAACTTCGCACATCTCTCTCCGCCATATTATTTGCTTTCACTTATACTAGAACGAACATTCAAGCTCTTAAAAAATTTTAAGACTATTTTAGGGATTTCGTCCTTTAAGACGTCACTCGGCAGGTGTTCTCGTTCACATAACTAATCCACATTCAGCTGTTTTAAACTAACGCTACATTGATAATCGAGTCTGAAGTAAATTGGAAATCAATACGAAGTCGATCACGATACCTCAACATATACGTAAAAGTACTTTAATCATATTCGAACGACGTTTATGATAGTCATGACTAATGACTTCACCATAAGACGCAAAGAAATTGGCATCTCCCTAGTCACATGATTTCAACGCAAGCAAATTTTTTCTATAGGACCGCATCCGCAATGCTGAGGAGCCAATAAACGCAATTGCTGCTACAGCGAGAAGCGAAACGATGGAAATGTTATCGGCAGCTCCCACGCAGTTCGTCTTCAGATAATCATACAAGTGCAATATGCACATTCAATATCTATCTACATGAGAAAAAACTCATCAGATCTGGACTGTTATTATAATAAACTTCTCAATAATACAAACAAAACTCTTCAAAACTATAAAAACTTTAAAAAGGAATGTGCATTTTTAAAAACTACTCCGTCCTCCTCCTTAAGCTTTTAGACGCCAACCCTCTTAAGGTTTCTGGTCGTAACCTCGGAAGATCAGTTATTTCTTCCTTATTTCCCGACTATAGATATGTATGGTCCGTGTATTAACATAAGCAATCAATTGCAATCGTCCTATAGTTCTTAGTCAGAAGCTACTTATACGAAACACCTTGACACTTATAAATTGCTCTCATAACAAATATAAATTCTAGCTTAAATCAGAATTATCATGGTATCATAGGCACAAATGGGGTTTCATAATATATACCTACACCTCAGCAAATATGTTACCAGGATGACCAAATCATGGGAAAGATAAGGGATGGATTCGATATTCTAATCATAAAAACTTAAAGGAAGAAATCACTTGGAAGACCTAGATATGGAAGAAATGATAATATTAAAATTAATCTTTAATAACTAACGAGTAAGGTTGTAACGTAGATCAATTTTGTTCATTACAAGAACCAGTGGTAACATCTTATGCACAACGTGACAACATGATAGGCCTTCGGGTTTCATAAAAAGCCGGGACATTTCTTGACTAGCTAAGGGTATAAAAAGGTTCTTAAGAAGAACTATGCCCCATGGATTCGGCTATTTCATTCGTTTAATAAACAATTTGACACATAACGTGTTTTACTAATAACTAACTGGAGGTTGCCATTTTGTGACATATGCGTAAGACCATTCCACCATTTTATGTAGTCGTTGAGTGCGGATCACGTGACCGGGCTAGCGTGACGTCACGCGCCGTTACTCTCCCGCTGCGGCTATTTGGACTGACCATTACAGCAATCTGGGAGAGGGGGCTTATGCCACCCCTCTTTTGTAAAACCTCTACACCGGCTAATGGACTGTTTTCATGCTTGGGTTATTACGTCCAAGCACTCCTTAAAGGTCATGTTCCACCTGTGCAGTGACTAAAGAGATTAGATAACACTGGAACTCTTACAGAGGCACTGTATCAGTTTTGCCGATCACTCAACAATAATTTCTTTGTGGCATCTTCTGGACACGTCTTTCAGCGTTTAGAATTTAAATATAAATAATTGTACAACCGCAAGAGATCTTCTGGACACGTCTTTCAGCGTTTACAATTTAAATATCAATAATTGTACAACCGCAAGAATCGGTACAGTGGTTAGCACTTCTGCTTTGATTCTTGACGTTCAGGGTTAAAATCTCGAATCTGTTATGATAACAAGTTAGCCTTGAAGATGGAGGCGATATGTTCTTCGGAAACGTTGGTAACTATAGATGATTACATAGTATCACACTTCAGAAGACCAATCCATAACTTAGTTGTACTGACAACCACAAATATCAGGTTTAATGAGGTCTTCCTCAGTTGAAACGCCAAGATAATACATCACATTAGGGGAGGGCCCCCTTCCTACCGCATCCTTTCCAATTCATTACCCACTAATCGTCTATGATTCGACGCTATATATTACGAGAAAGTAGAAAAGTCGTTCAAAAGACCAAAAACGAATGAATTGATAAATAAACAAATCAAAAGTTCCGAAACTCCAAGAAAGGATCAAGAGCGAACATGTACGAACTTCAGCCGCCAGAATGCAGGCAAGATCTTTTTGTCACCACGTCCAGGCTTGCTACGAGGCCTACTCAATGACCTGCTTAATGGGTACCGAGGGATCCGTCTCCGTGCGTTAAGCCGACCACTTTATTCTGTATAATGCAGAGGATTATATTAAGCACAGTTGCACCTTCGTGCCTCCTGGCGCAGTTTTTAGTAACAGAAGGAACTTTACCTTGAAGTTCAGATATACAGGAGAGGACTTACCAACTACCAACATCACAGTGGGCCCGTTTTATGACATGATCCAGCGTGCATACAACTTACATAATCTTTGACGTGTCCATATCTCCCGTCCTGACCACGAAAATTTTTACGAAATGTGATACGAAAGCTTTATTCTACGAAGTAAAGATGCCTTTATTTTTTGGTAAAAATTTACATGGTTCTAATGATGGTGAGTTACAATCAGTATTGCTGATTCTCAGAACTTCATCTAATGTTCAATATTCTATACCAAAACCACTACATTTCGGGAGCTGACTCTGCTCCCGTCTTCAGATGAATGACCCTGCCCAGGGATTGGAATTAACCCCTTTTATCGGCTCCAACAGAAGAGGCAGTTTCTCCTAAATACGGGGGTTGAGCCAGCTCCCGAAATGTAGTGGCTCTCCTTTTTTAATATACTGAAAGTTGGATCGTTTACAGAGAAACAACACTGAATTTTCTTTGTATGTATCTTTT
The DNA here is from genome assembly GCF_000696155.1 of Zootermopsis nevadensis. The sequence continues at coordinate 41,860 of NW_019060322.1, read as the reverse complement.
GGAAGAGATGTAGCGAACAGATTCTCCACGGTTTGTGACAAAGGCCGATCAATTACACCACAATTAGATATTATTCATTGCCGAAGGTATATTCAATATACGCCTACACAATGCGTCTGGTAGCAGAACCAAGAAGCCACAGAACCAATACTTGTAATAGGGCTAATACCTTCAGTCATTGGAAACATGCCTCAGCAAGTTTCATCCACCACCTATCCTCACAATCAGCCTTCCGAATATCTACGGGATAGGCTATGGGACCTGTCAGCTGATTCTAAAGGAAGAACTCCACATGCGACGCATCATGACAACGCGCCAGCGCACACCGTCCTCAAAGTTCAGCAGTTTTTGGCCTCAAACACCATGGCCGTCATCCCGCACCCTCCTTATTCACCGTGTGACTTCTTCCTCTTCCCAAAGATGAAAATTCAGCTAAAGGGAAGGAGATTTGAGACGATAGAAGAGATTCAGGCAGAATCGCAGATGGTGCTGGACAGGCTGACAAAGAAAGATTTCCAGGGATGCTTCCAGGCTTGGCAGCGGCGCTGGGATTGTCAATAGAGGGCGAACTGGATGTAGTACGAGCTTCTGCCGCTAGGGGGTGCGGCCTACATTCATAGTGAATCAGTGTGCGAGCCGGCATCATCGAATTAGCATTTGTTTCTTAGTTACGGGCGTTTTGGTAAATTGAAAATTCAGCTAAAGGGAAGGAGATTTGAGACGATAGGAGAGATTCAGGCAGAATCGCAGATGGTGCTTGACAGGCTGACAAAGAAAGATTTCCAGGGATGCTTCCAGGCTTGGCAGCGGCGCTGGGATCGTTGTGTTCACTCCCAGGGGAACTACTTCGAGGGTGATGGATGAATTTAATACCTGAGATAAGTGTACGGGTTTTTATAGGCGCAGTCTTGAAACTTTCCGATCGCACCTCGTATTTTCGGTCAATGCTATTCCTTCACCTACTTCTTGGTCAGTCAAGTGACCACTTCCTACGAAGTCACCCACCAAAATTACACAAGAATTTCTTTATCTATACCTGAAGTACACGCGCATGCCCAGACCATCGTAACAGCCTGACATGTGTAAAGAAATCACGAAGTTTCGCGTTAAACAACAGGTCCAAAACTGCCCAAATATTACGTTCCTCTTGGGTTCAAACATACTTACAAATAATCTGTTCGCATGAACTACCATTTCAGTATCATGACAACATAACCAATTTATAGAGAATTAGAACTTCAAGATTGTGCTATAATCCGGATGTTCCCGCTAAAAATTAATCCATCGCATCGATAACTCGCTGCCTAACTTCAGTGCAGTGTTAACGTTGAACATTTTCTCTTAATAATTTGCTTCTGCTCCTCATTCTCTCTCATGGTAAGCCACCCCTTCATACGTCATAGACTTTGGGTCTCTCCTACCCAAACCGCGAAGTTTCAGTCGTGCTAAAACAGAATGTATTGTTTGAATCTTGCAGCTTCCCTACTCTGGAACATAAAATAGCATTTAGCTTTCTGCGGACACGAGAAATAGCAAGTTTCCCTAATTATTTAGATATTACTCAGTCGCGGTGATCTAATTAACCTTACAGACATGTTATCTACACTTTGGTCTAGGTGGGGTGGGGGAACGGATAGCAGTCGTAGTAACTTAGCAACTAAAGTTTCCGAGCCGTTCCACCCTCTTCTTTGCCACAACCTCTCTCGCCATCAGTTTAAATTCTAATCTAGGATACTTAGCTCCCTGAAGGGCTTCGGGGAATTTTATAAAATATATAGGTGGGGGGTGTTTAGAGAGGAATCACAGAGCAGACTCCATCTTGCCAAACTAACATCCGCTAGCTGATCAAGAAACTGTACACACTGGATAAATCGAAATATTTATTACCATGTTCGCAAGAGCCCGACACCGGCCCCGATCCTGAGCCAGATGAATCCAATAACCCTCACACCTGATTTATTTTAGATCAATTTCAATATTATATTGCCATCTACGTCGAAGTTTCCCAACCAACATCGTACGCACCTTTACCTCCTCAATGCGTGTTACATGCATCGCCCATCTCATCCGATATTTGATTGTTTTTATAACTGCTGAATAGTACACAATACTGAGATTTTTGATGTGCATTCCATAAATAATCAAAATGTTTGCTATTACAGTACTCTGCAGAAACCTGTATCGAAAGTTGTTATGAGTCAAACGAACGTGTTTATTTTCTGTAACCCATGTACCAACGTTCTGCTTTTGGAGGCAATGTTTAATATGAGAACTATGACTACTGATTCGAGGAGATGGGGTATAGTCAAAGCCTTGATTCGCTAAATATCCCACTGCTACAACATTACTGACAAGGAGCTGGGAAGAATGCATAGTCAATCCTCTTGACTCTCTAAAGGCGACTTGCATGAGTTACTACGGAGATAAATCCCTACGACAAATAATTATGTGCATATTAACGAACTCCACTGTAAAGAGGTCTTTCTCCAAAAAGCTTGTAATTACTTAGATTACAAAGAAAGCCGGCCCTTACGGAACACGAAATATCATCACAGCGTTCATAAAATAACGCTATCGGACCCTATCCTGAGCTCGGAATCGATAAACGATAAATAAAAATATTCGATATCGATATAAATTAAGCAAATCGATATATGGCTAGATACTTTTATCGTTTGCATAGAAAAGAATTCTAGACTAAAAATTTAACCTGAACTCCGTCCTGAGCAGAATATTTTATATGTTGGAGACTGTATTTGCAATTTAAAGTGTCCAATGTAAAATCCACAACCCAAAACCTCGGAACTCCTATGCCTACACTGTTGTTCTTCGTAACATTCCTCTGCCTCTGGTCTTTTAAAGGGTTTGAGAGTAATCTTGTTACGTGTCCTACAAACAAAGGCAGAATGTGATGCATAAAGCTGAAGTTAATTGAGCGCTGGAGCAGTTACAATTTTCTAAACCGATGAAACACGATTAGTTATCGATAGGACCACCTCCGATATCGATATGCAATTTCATATCGACTGACATCCCTAAATGAGCCAACTGGATTCACATTCGGTTTTCACTCCCTATTTATCGTCTTTGCATCTACGCTTAGGTTTCGGAAGTGACCACACAATCAAATTGGTGGAAAACCCCTGGTTGAAGTCTGGATTCGAAGGCCGGCTACTATGATAGAATTTTCTAGACTATTCTCAGCACTTCCCGACAATACTGTGATATCAGGCCTTCTAACAAGCAGGCGATGGCAGCTTCATTTCACATTTTTCCCAATTCATCATTCATATTAATCATTCTACCATCTGCGAGTTGAAGCTTCGTCAAGTCAGTCTCCAAGGCGTTGGGTTATTTCCATGGAAACACGAAATAACTTCAACATCTGAGATATTGCAGGAAGTTTTCGTTCGCTGGTGTTGCCAAATATCACATACATTTAAGCCAAGACAGCCATTGTTTCTAAGGGAGATACCCCATGAACAGCAATGGAAGGTTTAAAAGTTCTTAATTAACTATTATGACATCAAAATACTGGTTACTACAGAGTTCACGGACTCGGACAAGTTCTACCACAACATTCCACAATGCACATCACAGGAAACAGTCCCCCCCCCCCCCCCCCCCCCCCCAACCGAGGGAGTTTAACACGAACATCTTCCAAACTGTTTACATACATTTGTATATAACCTGATGTGTTACTTAGTTCAAAGGTATAAAGTAAATTATCGCTTGCCTTGACTTTGTCCTCTTGACTGACCTCGCAAAATACCCCTCTGCCAACCCCTGGTTGTTTGTATCACCGCCTTTAACTTAGCCATTAGAATGTGTAATGAAATTCTCCTACACTCCTCACTCCGCACCCCGTACACGCCGTCCACCGTAGCCATCAACTTCTGGGGTAGGCAGTACAGTGATTGCAGCAATAATAAGGTTAGACTATAATGCTGTTTTCTTTACTTGCTCTAAAGGCTACGTGCGCATGCGTGAGGGAGTTTCACTTTCAGTTATAATACGAAGCGAAGTATAAGGGATGGTAGTATGAGTTTGAGTCAGATTATGCAAATAATGGCCGTGGTACGTCGTTAGAGTAATCTTGTACCATGAAAGTTAGGTAATGGCAGTTTCTGATATCGACAATAAGAGTGTTAAAACAAGGGACAGCCTATCGTCCCTAAGAGACAGAAGCTGAATGGTGGATGTCATTTTGCGAATTCCATCCCATCTACATTTGTTACCTGTCACATAATGGAGATATCACACTGTATCAGTAATGCAGATACTAGGGTAAATTCAAACAGAAGTAGTACTCGATTTGGTTCAAACCCACTTATATGAGTTTTATCTTCTTTTGATTTAAAATGTTTATGTATAATATAATAAACTTAATGGTGACACAAAAATAATCGAATTGAATTGAACAACAAACAACCAAAAAATATTTTAATATGGGTTACGTGACTTTTCGATTGCCCTGTATGAGCTCAAATAGAAATTCGGGGCACAAAGCTCGCGTTTACCTACTCAGGAGTAATAAAAAGTGATAGGAAAAGATGAAGAGTGTTAAACAAAAAAAAGTGCAAGGCTCTGAGTACACAGAGTGTGTGGAAACTGCTGAGAAGTCCGGATTGTTTTTCGATATGGCATTTTGCGGGGATTAGAGCAGGTGAAGTGGAGGGGGGTGGGTGGATGCACTCGGAGCGTGTTACCCATCAAGAGGAGAGATCGTCCGCGCGCTGTTGCTGACAAAAGTGATGGATCTACACCACTGGGACGTGGCATGGTGGTGCCATTTTGTGGGAGGCGTGAGACTGGTCTGCCCAAGCTATGAACACGGTATTCTGGCTCCTAGCAAAGCTGCAGAACCGTGGTGGGTTTCAAAATATTCCCATAATCCCTCACATACAAAATATTTGACAACAAGTAAGTTTAATTGTACTTCTATTAGCATGAAAATTGATTCAAAACACAATTACAGAGGCAAACAGCTACATTCTCTTTCTTAAGAATTATGAACAAAACACGAGTATCAAACCTGAAATTAATCTTGCAGATTTCAAAGTGTCTATACCAGCAGAGTCCTCGAGAAAACCTGAAGTCACTCAGGTTTCTGCAAATACATTGTATTCTATAAAATTCAAAGTTTCACTACCATGTTCAAAAGTCAGCCACTGAATCTTATCCTTAGGCTGTTAAGGTCAGCCCACACCCTTACATTCTGTTCAGCGCCCATTTTAATATTATCTTCGCACCCACGCTCACGTCTCTTCCCTACATACATTTTTCAAAAGCATTCTTTGTTATTTTACATATATAATTGGTTTTAGTGTTCACTTATCGCAGATATAAATCTATACTAAAGTAATCTAATCTAAACTAGACTAAACCAGACCATACTACACTAAACAAAACTGCCTTTACTCCGAGGCCAGCCAAGTGTCAGTCAATGAGGGTATGACAATGTGCTGCTTGGTCAGGGTTATCGCACACCTCGAGGGCCGGTGATAGATGAGTATGGAGCAATGGTGGAATGACGATTAGGAAAGGACAGCCGAAGAACTCGGAGAAAAAACTGTTTCAGCGTCTCATCGTCTACCACAAATCTCATCTGCAGTCGCTCGGGATTGGACCTGGGTATCCGCTGTAAGAAACCAGCGTCTAGCCGCCTGAGCTATAGCACGGCCTGGTAGCTACGAATCAATTCTTGCAAAGCATTAAGAGTGCTCAGATACAAATTATTTTCCTTTGTATTAATTAGATATTCACGATACAGATGTTATATTACATCAAATAAAAATTGTAGAAAGTAATGAGATTTATACAGTCCGTTCAAAAAGTAATTGTCCAGGCGAGGCCATGTATTAATGTAGAACCTGGCAATACTGGCAGACCGTGGTTAACAGCACAGTAACTTTCCGAAGGCTCTGTAGTTTGTGACATACAAGGAACCGTTATTTAAGAATAATGAAAATATTGTCAATTTGACTTTCAAGTAAAGTGGTAATTATACTGGGTCGATATGACTCAAATTTCAGTTCGATCAATTTCACTTGTATTCGTTCACTGGTTTCTGACATGAAACACGTGGATAAATTTGAGGAACGTATAAAAGCGGGAACTGCAACACTGTACAAAATTCGGATAAGCCAGAATGCAGAAGATAAAAAACTTCGCGGAAATAGCAACGAGTCGGTACTTGAATATTTCCAGGACGGCGATAAATTTGTTTCCTCTTGATGATATAATGGTTTGCTCGATCGAGGGTGAAATTGTAAGTTTAAAAATAAGATCCTCGTTCCAGGGGACTCGAAGCAGGGGGGCGGGGTAAAGAAGGGAAGCGAACTGATGTAGGGAAGGAGAAAAGAGAAGGTGTAACAAGAAGTGCGAAGTTTTGTGGCGTCGTCTCAGAACTTGGCTTGAACGAAAGTCGGGAAATAAGCGGGGGAGGAGAGAGTCAGGTCTACAAGTCGAGATAATTGCAATTATATTGCAAAGTGAAGTTGGCTCTCATTTATTGGCCTCCCTACTACCTTCCATTTTCTATGACCTCTTGTTCCTGTGCTTTTTAATGATTCAACTCACGTCTTTTCTTTTCTTAAATTCTGTAACTGCGCACGTATGAATTATAGCACATACTTTGAGCAGGGGCAATAAAAAACAACATACGTCTACAAAGACGTATTAATTAAGAGCTATTGTTGTGTGTGTGTCCAAAGAATTCCTTAAAGTGCACTTGCAACTTAGGTCTCCTAAGTCATACCGCTTGGTTAAGAATTTGTAGTGAAACCATATACCGCATGTTCCAAGCGCCACTAAGTTCAGTTCGCTTGTATACGCACTGCCGACCAGCAGTTAATGTCCACATGCCCTGCGGTTCCCCCAGCCCTCTTCCTCCAGTGGTCTGCCCGTGACAATTTTCCTTTGTCGGACATACAATCATAAGGAACCCGCATTCTGTCTGAGAGGTTCGGGAATTCAGGACAAAAGAACAAACATCCGAACATACCATTCTTTTTCACGCTGCCAACGATTCTAAGTGCACACCAGGTGTATGATAAGGAAAAGAGCACCCGGAAGAGGAAATCGCATGCAATTTTAAAGCGGTATCTCAGCATTCGAATAAGGGGCCTGAGAAAAACTACAAAACGCTGAAGTGGGCCACGATAATTATGAATGTAAAAAGATAAATAAGAAAGGTCCGTTTTCGTTTTAAGAAAAATAAGTTTCGTTTAGATTCCTCAGCAAGCAACAAATTGAAAAGAAAGTAATAACATGAAGATTTCTGTCTTCCCGGTTGTTGCGCCGTGTAGTATGGATTCATCGCCCTGATGACGGAGGCAGTATAACCTCTGAAACGTTGGTAAACATCGATCAGACTACACAGAGGAACAACCCAGAAGACAGAAATCTTCATCGCCCTGCTGACGGAGGCAGTATAACCTCTGAAACGTTGGTAAACATCGATCAGACTACACAGAGGAACAACCCAGAAGACAGAAATCTTCATCGCCCTGCTGACGGAGGCAGTATAACCTCTGAAACGTTGGTAAACATCGATCAGACTACACAGAGGAACAACCCAGAAGACAGAAATCTTCATCGCCCTGCTGACGGAGGCAGTATAACCTCTGAAACGTTGGTAAACATCGATCAGACTACACAGAGGAACAACCCAGAAGACAGAAATCTTCATCGCCCTGCTGACGGAGGCAGTATAACCTCTGAAACGTTGGTAAACATCGATCAGACTACACAGAGGAACAACCCAGAAGACAGAAATCTTCATCGCCCTGCTGACGGAGGCAGTATAACCTCTGAAACGTTGGTAAACATCGATCAGACTACACAGAGGAACAACCCAGAAGACAGAAATCTTCATACGAACCGCTGTGAAAACCTCAAATCATACAAAGTAATAACACGTCTGGTAGTAATTCAAAATAAGAAACTATTCACAGTATATTTAACATAACAACGCGCAATGAAGTCACCTACCCGACGTCTTGTTTGATTTCAAATTTACTTTGTGCCTACACCTGCGACACTAATTTCAATTAACTTTACGTACAAAGTAAACTGCGTTATAATCCACTTTTGCATGTCAATGCAAAATTCGCCAATGAACAGGAAACATTTTCTGCCTGAACAATATGTCAACCTCAATAGCTTTGTCATTTGTGTCGAAGTACAAACTGAAAAAAATTCAGAACATTGAAATAAAAAATGTGCTCTCTACTGGAAACGGCGTGGAGGTAGCTGGGGTAGGGGGTTGTCCGTGACAGAGTAATTGATTAAAACACTTTATTTTCCACTTGGCAGTGTTTGATGAAGTTTGTTACCAGGCGAACATATGAACAGGTGGCGGATTCAAGGATATTACAATTCATGATGGCTTCCCCACTTTCCATCCCCGACATACAATGCTCCAAGTAATAACGTTTTCGAAATATGGCATTCGGAAACGTCAATATAATCTGTGGAACTTGAGTCGACAGATATTAAAGTTTCGCATAGTTCGTACTTCATTTGAGACCCTGACACTGTAGAAGGGTTGTACAAACGTTCGAAAAGAGTCACATGACGCGCCTTCAACAACATGAAGGAAACTTCTTTTCATATTTCTTCAAACAACGGTTTCATTTCGGGTACACTACCAAAACGTACATCCATGGGCCTACAACACCTCCATGTCTGTCACTATTTTTGAGGTTACTGAGCTCGCAACTTTGCTCGGTCCCTCGGAACAGAAGCACAACAGAAAAGAAAAATCTTGTGTCGACATATTGTAGCCAGTCTTTACAGTGTTAATCCGATTATAAGTTCTAAAGCTTTCAGGACCACTGTTGCACGTGCAAGATGAAACAGAAAGCCAAGAAAATAAATACTGAATTCTTTATTTCAATACGTCACGTGGTACTGTCACAACAGCCAAAATTTACGATGAGCTAAACACGTATAAGGAGGGGACAAAACATAATTTTGGCTGTAAAAGGTCACGAATATCCACTTGAAAGACTGAAGATCTGGGAGGATAATGTTAAAATGGACTCAAGTTACGATATGGCTACCGTTTGAATATTACATGCATCCCAAGTATACTCCTATGGCGTGACAGCACCTTCAGCTAGAATACCATGATTCATAATCGATTCTTTACAGGGCAGTGACAAACAACGTGTTCATTTTATTACATTATTTTTTATTTTTATTTAGTGTTCTGTCTGACGACAGGTCCATATGAACAGGATCCTTCCATCCTTTTCTCGGACTGGGACCTGTTCATATACGTTCTTGGCAGATGATCCAGAAGTGGTTTGCCATTGCCTTCTTCTGTGTGTGAATGGAGTAATTGAAACCGGGGAAGCCCCCGGAGGAAAACTCCGTGTTGCCTTGACCACGGCCTTGCCCAACACAAGTTATAAATTCGGGCACCGCCGGGAATCGAACCCGAGACCCCAGGATTACATCACAGAACTAGACATGAGTACATCCTCACTAAAACTAAAATTTTCCCAAATGTACTCACGTATGTAAAATTCATTTTATAATCATAGTAAACAAAATAATAGCAA
>NW_019060322.1:416-32253 GCF_000696155.1 Zootermopsis nevadensis | reverse complement strand
CATTCTTTACAATTGCAGCAGCGTTTAGACCAATTCCTAAAATTATACAGACCTACAGCTAAGTAATCAAACGTAACATTGCCGAGAATATAGGCGAGCACTTGAGGTTAAAATGTTCAATTCCTTCAAATATAGTTAGGTCTAAACACGAAATAAACAAAAATTTAGTCGGGGAACCTGAAGAGAAAGCAATACGATGTCAAGAAAAATAATGGATTCAGTTGGCTCAGGAGAGACTCCAGTGGCGGGTTCTTGTTGACACATCAATGAAACATTGGGTTTCATAAAAGGCGGGAAAATTCTTGATTAATTTAACGACTATCAGCTTGTAAACAACAATTCTAACTCCACAAAGTTAGTCTGACTGATCCATCTGTTTCAATTTTTAACTTTCACACTGCATGCAGGAAACTACTACTCTATATAATGTCTTCATTTTATATAGCTCATGAAAGTATTTAAAACGGAGCCCCGTTCTCTCGAACAAAATGACAAACCAGACACTATTTGACCTTTATTCCACGAATATACGCCCCCTCCCGATTCTAATTCATTTGTTTTATTAGTATAGGTATAACATCTGAAGGGACTTTTGCGAGCAGGTTGCATAAAACGTTACACGATGCGATCAATTTGGACATCCTTTGTAGTATGAAGCCGTAGAAGTTAGGGAACAGCGTGGAGTAGAGTGAGAGGAGGATATAATAAAGACTAGACACAGGGATATGTGGCCAGGTATAGAGCGATTAACGAACTAAGGGGGAGGTACGCTTCTGATGAAAGTTAATAAAGACGTTAATTAAGACTGGCATTTAAATGAGGAACGTGCTTGAAAACCCATGGAGGATAACGGGTGCTGGCCATTTGCTTCAAGAATTTAATGTATTTAACACTTGCATTAAGTAAAGTATTTCACCTTCAGTTAATAATTTCATTTTTCAGATAAATTAAACTGTCAATAAATGACAAGACAGACTATGTCCCATCATCAAATAGTAAAGATTTCCAGAACAGAAAATGGCACATTTCTGAACGAGATATCTAGTTCGTAGGAGTGTAGAGTTACAATGCTTTTCAAAGATTGTCACGTTTCAAACACGGATAGAAACTGCGAATATGCTAAATAAGCAGTGGCGAACAGCTGACAAGGGACGGTCCTTCAGTTTGAGTGTTGCAGAAGGCGCCAAAGACCCCTTACAGTAAATAACAAACAGTGTTATGAAATGTTGCAAATTGCAATGGTTTCAGTATAAATCCAACAGAGGAAGATATCACTTTCGATATACAGAAATACGACACCACGATAATTTGAAAATGAATGTGACGTTAATTAATCCTTACTTTATATAATGTCTTTCAATCTGCGTAGGATAGAGTTAAATGGTGGAATGATCAATTCGTAAAGGATATAGCCCAACTTATTTAATGACATTCACAAAAACCTGAATGGTGGGACTAGGGAAAATAACTAAAATATTCCTGGAATCACGACTTTGATTCACATCAAGGAATTCAAGTCCCGAAAAGAAGCAAGGGTTTTTTAACAGCTGTATTTCAATAGCCAATAGATGTACCAGAGGATGGTATTAAGAACGGATTCATGTGCTACCATTAGCTGCGAAATAAACGACATAAAAGTTGCGAGTAAACGTTAGGTACAAAGAACTGCTGATGACGGGAAGCAAAGCGCACCTGAAACGGGGATAACATAAGTCTTTTACTTTTAAACTGACCTTTAAAAACATTTCCCAAATAAACTTTAAATACATTACATTACGACGAAGTCCATTTTACAGGGGGGGGGGGGGGGGGGGGGAGAACCACTGGCTCAAAATCGACAAGTTTGATTTCAGCTTCATGTAAACTATGATTTATATCCGACTGATGGGAACTTAAATCAAAATATTACCGACAAACGTTGATCAATTTCCGAGATGAAATATGAAGAGACAGAAAGAGATACGGACATAACATCTCTATTATGCGGCCGCTTGGCTGTTCACTTCACGCAAGTAACGCACAATCAATTCATTTTATCAGATACTGTACACAGAATGAACTGTTTCACAATTTGCTTGCAGCTGTTTTTTTTGTATATCCTATGGGATGTATAGCATATCCAAGTACCTCTATGGGCTAATTAAGAGAGCCTCTCTGTCTAGTTGAACCAATTAACGAACCAGGACATTGATTAGTCCAATGTACAGAATACGGGGGGTGGGGGGAAGTACAATGAGAGCAACTAGACACTTAAACACAGCAAGCCTGAAAACACCTTTTAAAAACAACAACAAAATATCCAAACGTATAGGATACAAAAACACTATACGCGAACAATTCAACTCAATTACTTCCAACTACATGTGCGTATATTTTTGTGTTTTCTACATCAATTTATTTTAATGCATTGCAACAATAAACAATGGTATCATCGAAGCAAGGCGCAGTGACACTTATGTTCGTGTCATGGTCTTTTATCATGTAAACGTTGAATGTTTGTATTTCTGTTATCTTGTGGAGCAGTTTCCGCCACTGAATGCATTATTTATGTAGCTGGGGCGCAGGTATGCGACAGACAGACACACTGGCCGTACACTGTCATACACTACATTGTAGAATAATGTAACCCAAATCAGAGGTTCCCAAACCGCATTTCGTGACCGTATCTGGAGGTTAGATATGGAAAGATATGTACGGGCGGTTTTTTCTGACAATTTTTCATTAGAGGGAAATATCGGTAGCCGTGCTCTACATGTCTACAATGGTAACAGAATTAATAAAGTAAAAGCTATTATAAATAGTAATAATAACAATCTAAAGCCTAACATTCAAATATACAACATCATGCCATCCGTTGTTCTAAACGGACGTGAAATCCAGGCTCTCGCCTTAAGGTTCAAACTTAGGATAAGAGATGCATGGAAACAGGATACCGAGAATATTTTGGCTCAAGAAGAAGGATATAATCATTAAAACTTAAAGATACTTATTCATACTTTTATATGTAATTATTTCACAGTATCCAAATCATTTTCCCGCGACCCAAAGATCCCACTGCATATGAAATATTTTTGTGGTATATGACCGTTATTTACAATCAATGGACGTGTTTCGAAGCACACCAGTTGTGCATCACTGGTTTAGTTTATTCAAATTTATTTATTTAATTCATTTAATGTGTGTATACATCTTCTTGGAATATCCTGAAATTATAGGCCTACATAAATTGTACATACATCATAGAAACAGCATTACACCACTACAATAAGTAATGACGTATTTAAAATCTAATTTCCAAATCAACGTGAAGTTAGCGTGCGTGTAGTTGTTTCCACCCAATTTCGAGCACGCCGTAGAGTAAATTAATTTTTGCAGTTGATACGAGGCTGAGATCCGAAAGCAGCCGACACAGCAGTCACCGGAACGATGAAGTTTGATTAATTAACTGCCTCTGCAGCGATGGGTAATCTGAATAACGTTGGCGACGTCACACGTCTTCGACAGAATCAAGCGCAAAAGTCACATTTCGGACGTGAAACAAGAAACGCATAGAAGAGCGGAGACTCCACGGGGCCACAATCAGGCCCCTTCACTTTAAAATAACAACGGCGTTAACGGCTTCCACATTCAGCGTGTTCTTTATTCAACAAGGGCCAATTTAAAAAGTTGAAAATATTTTTGTGTCGCAAATCGTCATATATCACAAACATTTATATTATGACTAACTCAACAGAGAGAAGTGCCTATGGAAAGGCTAACAGGACGCTCACTTGTCAAGACATTACGGGTATTTTATGGAACCCGAAGCATCATTATATTATTTACAAAAGCCTGATACTGGCCCCCATCCTCAAATCAGACTAATTCAGTTCACATACTCCATCCACATTTCCCTAAAATCGATTTTAATATTATATGATAATCCATTGTCTGTGTTCTCCGAGTGATCTCTTGCCCTCAGATTTTCCAAGCAAAATCTTGTGCAAATTTCTAATCTCTCTCATACGTTACATGTCCTGACCATCTTATCCTCCATAATGTGATCATCCTACTAATATTTGGGGAGCAGTACAAATTATGGAGTTCATTATGCAATTTACTGCAGTTCATTACTTTATCCCTCTTAGGCATAAATATTCTTCTAAGACACCTTCAATTTGTGTCCTTCCCTTAATAAGACATGCCAAGTTTTCGCATCCCTATAAAACAAAAGGTAAAATAATAGTTTTGTGTATTTTAGTCTTTATATCGGAATTGAATAAACTGTCAGTAGTTAAAATATAAAAATCAAAATAAACATCTGTACTAATTTTGTGGTATGCGGTAAATAAGGCTTAATTAAATATAAACTACAATCTGGCTAAACAATTTCTGCCGACAATCGAAGAATTAATCGAAAGGAAGTATACGGTTAGGCCTTACAACTTCAATTTTATAGACGGAAGATCGTCATTTGTGTACATTAACACTGTAAAGTGTCAATGACAATTAAGACAATATTAAAATAAATCTTGATATAAAAGTTCACCAAACTTCACACTGGACTGACTTTCAGGATGGAGTCCAGGTGGGACAGAGTGAAGAACCTTGGACTAGGATACTTTTAGGATAGAATTTCTTTGACCAGATTCATAAGTACCACTTTTGAATTATAAGCTTGCACCGTGGAGTCTGTAATTAGACTTCCATTCGTGATATTGACCCATTTGGGGCAGTGGTTAACTCGGTGAGCCACGCTCTATGGCGGTTCCGCACCGTAGTTCTGGAGTATGAAAAGCATTACAGCAGGAACAATATCTGTGGACTTACCAGAACGGGGAGAGACCTCCAGGACCAAGGCATATTATATTAGGCGGACGACGTGGGAATGGGCTAAGGAACGATTAAAATAAAGAGGAAAAAACATGGAAAGAAAAGATAGGATGACCGAAGAACTATCCTAACCTCATAATTACGTCATCATAGCATAAAACATAAGAGATTATTTTATTTAATTACGGCGCTTCTACTACAAAACTTTCACATCGTCGAATAAGGCGAGGTTATCATGGATGGTTGATATTTAAGAATAAAGAAGGTGACAGTCATAGTCACTACATCGTCATCTGTCTTAAGGGATATAATAAAAACAAGAAATGCATTACTCAGAATACATGAAAACCAGGCAGAGATTAAAATGAGTACCAAGAAAATCTAAGTACGGAGTTATAGATACATCATCCTGTTATGTGTGATGTGTAGAGTCACATAGGATTAGATCCTCCTCTTCGACTTCCACTATGCATGAAATACAGTATCTAAGTATTAATATTAAAATTTAAAAGTGTAGTGTTCCTAAGTTATGGCTAATCTAGACATAACACTGGAAGAACTGTGATTTCACTTCGGATAAAAAAGACGGTTAAAAACCTTTATTAATATCTCCGCAAATACGGTAATCTGATTTCATATAGCCAAAAAGTTTTATATTTAGTTTAAAATTAGTTCTGTAGTACTAACGTGGATCGTTACCTTATCCGCCACGAAATTCCCTGGAAAACTGCAGCACAAAAACATTTACCATGATTAAACTTAAAAACAAATTAAAATATTTCTATCACCAAATTTTAAATACAAAATACAAATTAATGGAGAGAAGATTCCTTCCTAGTAGAAACGGGTTAACGACCTACCTTGAAGAGGATGATTATGACGACTGACGCTATACTGACTTCGCAATGAGTAAAATGAATTACAGAGTGTAATCCCACAGAAGCAACGCATGGAATTTTCTATACAGCGCAACCGTGAAGAGAACTTAACGTTATGACTCGAACGGATTTGACTAGATCAGTACGGAATGCGTCCTACTCTACCGCTAGACTCCACTACCAGCGGCAGCGGTGGCGGGAAAAACTACACATAAATATAATTTGAAAACCATGTGCATCGAGTGCAAAGCCATCGAATGCCCGAGTTTTAATTAAAACAAACTATACTGAAACAATGCCATATGATTAAGACAGCGCCAAGTAGTCTGGAAGAAATTTACCAACGTTTTGGAGGTCCTCGCTGCCTCCATCATCAGGCTATACATCCTAGGAGACAGCCATATCCAAAATAATTGTGATTATTTAACGACGCTTTCTGAATCTCAGCATCTGGTACGCGGATCCGAGGAATACACAAAAAATCACAGTGAGTATATTTCGTTATTGGCTAGATTTGAACCTGGTCCTCCATATTACGAGGCAAAGAACCATCGTCATCATAATTGAATAAAGGGACGCCTCCTTGTTTCAGCAGAAGCAGATAAAAGAGATATAAAATTATGAAGCCCTCTGATGACAAAACTGACAACTAAAGAAACAGAAGCAGGGAATATAAATTAAATTTAAAACAGGAAACAAAAGTAAATTTAAAATACCTACATATCTAGCTTTACCTGCCCTTCAAACACTTCTATTATTAAACTTGTAATTCATTCTCTTTTCAACAAGATTCAAAATACTGTCAAATGGATGTAGAACTGATAACACTAGATTCCCTCTACCTCATATGAATACCCTGGGGCCATTCAACTGTGGCGCAGAATAACAGAAATAACAAAGTTATTTCACAGCATCTAGCTCCAGGTGAAATATTATGAAGGATGATATGAAGTGGATTCTGCCAGTTTCATTTTTTACCTTTTGAAACAACAGGTCAAAAATGTGTTTATTGCTATAAAAATATTTCGAAAACAGCGCAATATTATTTTTTGACTAAACGAGTATTTCGTTTTATTAGTGAAAAATTACGTTACTGTGTTATTACTTCTTGCTATGGTATAGATGGCTGAAGGCATCCTACCCATCGCAACGTCAAAGTTGGGTAAACTTTTGCTTGCTGTTCCACAACTTAGTTCATCCTGCTATATTTTTACGTTCATTTATCCATATTCTTCACACGCACAAGAAATGTCTCTTAAAATATCGACATTTATGCTTTGAATTTAACTAATATTTAAGAAGATCGGTGAAACGAACATCTGCCGCCATCTATCAACAGGCAAAGCTAATAACATATCATTTTTTAACAATATACATTACACGTTTCATGCATGTTACTGTGAAAAAATATTATACGTAAATATGGGAGATTTCACTTTTTCTCGTATATGTCAGTGGTATTCAACCTTTTTTGTTCGCGTACCCCCAGATATAATTTCTCTTCAACTTTGTACCAACAAAGTTGTTGGTGTATAATTCAAGTTATACATAGTATATAATCTACATCTAGAATAAATTAAATCAATTACATTACCGATTATTCAGTGTTTATCATAAAATAATATACATATTTTTTAAATTTCACGTACCGCCTAAGATGTCTTCGCGTACCCCAGGCTGAATACCATTGGTTTATGTAACCCGGTTACTAAACAACAGGGGTCAGAGCACCGCGTTCGATTTCGCAACTTACTTTAACAGTACACACATTTTCTGGAGTTATATATAGACGTGTTAGCCGCGCTGTACCACAATTCAAATCCGTTACAGATTCAAATTAAGCAACATCCAGCTAGGTCAGTCAGTCAGTATGACTTGTCACATCCATGTCTGTGGTCATAACGACTAGTTCGGCTTAGTCAACATCTGAGTATGTCTGAGCGGAGAATTAACTCAGCCTTCAGGCCGTGACGTCATGCTGAATACTGTCCAGAAACATAACAACTTGTAAAAATGTTACCAATGTTGGAGCAATCTGCATAATATTTGATACTATGGGTGTGTTACCAGTGACCCGTCTTTTTTTTCTAAATTCTATATAAAACAAGAAAAAATTCAATAAAATAATGAGGCGAAACAGCAAAGAGCTAGAAAACTAACTGGTATTTCCATACCGCGTATTAGAACTGTGCGCCTGCGCAGATGAGTTGTACTGCTGTTTAAAGGTCAAGTCAATTCTCCGCTCAGACAGACCAGACGAACACTGTACAGCCTACCGGCTTTTTCTGTTATCTCTTCCAACCTACAGTGACAAACTCCGTCTCTGAAAGTAAGAATTCTACTCCACACAGCCAGAGAAAATTGCCTCGAACAAAAGAAGCCATTTTAAATATACAAGAAAATCACAAACATCACAGGACGGTTCAATAAACTAAATTTTCTTGTTCAGTCGCAGAGACGCTGTGGTTATTATACAGAGTGATTCAAAAGGTTAGGGCCAAACTGATGGGGCGTATAGAGGGACTCAGAGAGAACAACTTTCGAATAGGAATCCACGTCCTCCGAAGTTATCCTTAGTCAGTAGAGGCCATTGAAGGTAGGGAAGCCTGATAACATTCTGCTGAAATAATCGTACTTTGATATTCTCCTACTAGCTTAATTTTGTTTTTTTATTAATGTACAAGGATTACATTAGCAATTAGCAAAGTATGGGCTGGACGGCCGGGGTTCGATCCCCGACGGGGGCAGAGGATTTTTCCTCTAGCCTCTGCGTCCAGACCGGCTCTGGGGCCCACCCAGCCTCCTCTACAATGGGTACCGGGGTCCTTTCCTGGGGGTAAAGTCGGCCGGGGCGTGATGCTGACCACTCACCCCCATCTAGTGCCGAGGTCAAGGAAGAGAGGAGCTATACTTTCACTCCCCCCAAGCGCCTACATGGCGCATAGCGGGACAAACGATTATTTCAGCAGAATGTTGTCAGACTTCCCTACCTTCAATAGCCTCGACTGACTCAGGATAACTTCGGAGGACATGGATTCCTGTTCGAAAGTTGTTCTCTCTGAGTCCCTCTATACGCTCTTTCAGTTTAGCCCTAACCTTTTGAATCACTCTGTATTTTGGATGCGAACTGCTTGTTTCCGCTGAGACACCTAGACGACTTAATCCCTTCTTTCACGTCAGTACTGTACGTTTTCACACCTGACATCCCTCACTTAACGCCGACTGCAGAAAACACTAACAAGGATAATGATGTAACAATTCCTTATTCGAATCTACCCTCTCCAGTTTTTAAAACTAACATTCAAAACATTATTAAATTGAGTTCGGAAAAACAAGCACAATGTTCTACATTCGTTTTCAATACACAGGAGTTAATAAGATACAAATACATAATTTGGTTTATATCCAGTATCCCATGATCACGTTAATTAGGGCCACCGAAGCGTTGCAGAGTGAAAGTAGAGAGAAACAGATATAGAGCTATAAACGTGTAACATTAATTAATAAAAAAATAGGCACCGAATTCAACCTGCAGGTTGGAATCCAGACGAAACAAATTTTAATCTGCATTACACACTCTTGTTTTCTTTATTAGACGGGATACCCTTACACAAATTGCATTAACACACAATGTATACTGTGCTGGAAAAACATGAATATCCTCACAGCACAATAAACAAATGCAATATTCAGGCAACTATTTATGAAATGTTTTTAAGAAACATAAATTTCATAGCGTCAAACTGGGGGCACATTGTGGACTACGAAGCGAGAATGATGCGTAGAGAAACTGAATGTCGCGGTTAAATGGTCAGCATTCTTGCTTCATATCCAGAAGTTTTAGGGTTCAAATCTCACACAGAAGACCAAACATCTTGACTGAACATTCCGTGAACCTTAAAATCATGACCGTTCATTCAACCACCTTCCCAATTTACCATTAATAATCACCGGCCCACTCGAACGATAGAGTAACTATTTATTTTTAAAAAGTATGGTTTAATATGCATGCCAAGACGAATATATATATATGTGTGTGTGTGTGTTGTATGCCGTTGAGTAATTAATATATTTTTAAGAAAGAAAAACGTTTCTGAAGTATGTGTTTCTTGCAAGTAAAATTGTCTGCAGTCACATTCGAACACGGGAACCTTTAAATCACAATACCAACGAAGAACAAATCACGGATAATAAGATACATAACCGTATCCCTTGAACGTCTAGCCTCGATGACGATGACAGTGCGAATAATACTGAGGATTACGTCGTGCTCATTTAAAAATGTTATTGCACTGCGCAAGCTTTAGACAACATTTTCATGTTCTATTTCGAATACCACAATCTACACATTTCATCGCTGTTCATTTCCAGTTGCTTCTAGTATGTGTTCAACAAGGAAATATTGAAACATATATCTGAACAACACACAGTTTAAATAAATGTACACGTGAATACAACATGCATAAAAACATATGCCGACACGAGGACTCGAACTTATGCAGCGAATAGCGAATCAGCGAACACAGATGTCCAAGAGAAGGTAGTGTTCACATTTCGACACAGAACCCAGTCCCACGTCTGGGACACATTATTCACAATAATTAATGTTTTTTTAAAATAAGACATATACAATGGTGTATTAACTTAATAAATGTCTGGCACACATAAGTGTAATTAAAGGAATGCAGTTTAAATTCAGTTTCAAACGAACTGGTACACGCGAAGAGGAAAGTCAAATGTGGGAGCTGTCGAGTCATGCAGACCCCAGTCTCTGTTTTCAGATATTTGTGTATTCCTGAAATTTCCTTCAACTCCTGGACACCCTGCGGTAAAACCCGATATCGAACACTGTGCAGAACTCAACAACACAAAACGTTAGTTACTTTTACGAGTTACCGGAGTATTTCCATGTACAAATTCACAACAGCTAAAGTTTACTTCACTGGTACCAAACTTCAAAACCAATAAAAATAGCCACTCTCCCTTCTGGCATTATGGAAATGGTACCAGAGTATTTCAACCCTAACTAAAAAGTGAAGGCATATATATAACAATAATAATTGTGTTTATAAAAAGGTCGAGTTTTCTTCTCCATGGGGCATGACTATCTTGATTACCATATTAATAATATATCTCGTTGGCAAAAAGGCAGCTGCAATAGAAACCAATCTGCAATTCAATTGGGGGACAGGGAGACGAAAGGAAAGGGTGAGAATGAAGATCCTTCTGGTGTATGCTTAATTAAGTTACTGAACATGGTATAAATATTTGCGAAAGGGCTGCGTACAGAAATAATGGCTCAATACATAATGCCACGTATGTGTTATAATTTCTCTATATCGTGTTACTGTAACGCATGGTATCTTTAAAACAAAGTTATAGTGATGATCGTAATAAGAATTCAATTTATTTATTAATGTGCTTGACAACAGCTACAAAGCCAGTTACAGCCTAGCACTAAAATGAAGAAGTACAATTAAAACAGAACGGAAATACAAAAAAGTGAAAAATTAATTTGATTTAAAAATCTGACTAAGCAAAATACAAACATTATTTAAGACGTTAGGCAATGCTCCTTCAGATTGCATTGAGTGCAAAAACATAACGTGCTGTTGGACTGACCTTGAAATTACGATGTTACAGTAAAGTATGTATAGTCCTTGGGTATGCGCAGATTAAGTGGACCCAAAGCAGAAAAGCAACAACATTGCTTGTTGCGAGCACCATAACAACAACAGGCCCAAGAAAAGATTACAAATTATAAAGTTCCTCATTAAGCAATTTTCTGCATTCTCGCATTACTTCCTCCTCTAAGACCGAAATAAAATGACTCATGATATTACATGCACATAGAAGAATACCAAACATGTCATTATTTTAAAATGCTACTAGAATGAGTCCCGCTGCCAGTTTCAAAACAAATAATTGAAAGGAGAAATGAGAACAGGAAACAAAACTAATTATCCCTTTCAACCGCAAATCATGTTGTTAAAAATCAACTGAGAAACAGGCAATAGTAAAATTGTTTTCGTGTTCGTAATTTGCTAATGAATACTGATGACGTCCATATTTGTATTCTAATGAAACCTATTTGTAATGAAAGCATGTTCAAAAACAAAATGGCAGCCTCACGGAATAAACTGTTTATACAAAGTATCAAATTTCATTTTAAAGTCACTGGAAACTATATAATAATATTTTTATCCCGTTCGCTCAGCAGTATTACTTAATTTTATACTTCCTATTACCAGGCAATATTTAACAATAATAAATGTCGCTTAAGAGTGTCCAAAGCCTTTATCCAGTCCATAAATGTAATGTGCTTCCAAAATGAACTATTTTCATTTGCGATTACAAGTTTCTTGCCGGAAGGTAAATACAACTTAAGTCATCCCGTTACGCGCCATGTAGGAGCACAGGGGAGAGGTTGTACAGCTCCGACTCACTCTCAACCTCGGCACTAGATGGGGGTGAGTGGTTAGCTTCACGCCCCGGCCGTGGTTTACCCCCGGGAAAGGACCCCGGTACCCATTGTAGAGGAGGCTGGGTGGGCCCCAGAGCCGGTCTGGACGCAGAGGCTAGAGGAAAAATCCTGTGTCTCTGTCGGGGATCGAACCCCTATCATACAGCCCGCAGTGCCAGAAGGTAATTATTATCAAAATCTCTCACATATAAAACCATTCTGGCATTTAAGAAGGAAATATTAACTATGTTTCAAGTTTTATGCATTATTTGTGGTACATCAAATAAAAGAGTAACAGGGAGATTACACATGATTGTCCTTTGAATTTCAATGGAATTTGGTACTGTGGTTTTACACTAAAATTTCTCACGTGAACTTAATTTCTATTGTGGTGTTTTATGGATTGTGATGTCGTGTACCCTGGTAAGCCTTCGAAGAAACATAACCCCCTTCTTCAGCTGCCCTTAAAGGACATCGTTACACAGTAAATAGCAGCGTCTGAATCTTTGATTCTGGTATTCTGCATCCCCTAACATTATCACCGAATATAAACAAATCTTGTTTCCATTTGTAAAATTAAAATCATTAATAGGCTACGATAATGGAAAAGGTTTGCGTAGTTAATTCAATTTGAATGCAAAAATATCAAATGAGCTTATACCTGAACCAGCCACCCGCTGAACGCAGAAATTGCTCTACAGAATCCCTTTGTATGTATACCGAAAGTTGCGTAACCCAATTATAGAAACACAAAAGAACCCTACAAATGGTATTTATATTGTAAAAATGGCGTAAGGAATATAAAGACTAATAGTTTTTAAGTAGTCAACGATGTAATGTAAAATTTGGCGAAATCTGTAAAACAATAATCATTTGTGTTTTAAATGATATCCTATCAGGTTTAATACGCAGGCAGTAAATTACAATATGAAATATGACGAACAAATGTATTTTAATTAATTCAGAACAAAATATGCATTGCATACCGGTATTAACTGGTATTGTAATGCAATATAATACATATTAAGCGTGTTGTAAAAGTAGGGTAAGAGAAATTAACAGCACACAGCGAATGGACGAATTGTATATATTTCCGAAATGATTTTTGCGACACTTCGCATATCTCATTGGTAGTGATTTCAGTTTATTTATATGATCTATTACTCCTGACAAAAATCTAGTGTTCATATCAGAAAGCCTGAAGGGAAGATACCAATGGGAGACGCATGAGTAAACGGAAGAACAATATTAAAATGTACTTTGAAGGAATACTGTATAGTCATGTGGATTGGATTCATATGGCTCTTGTGAATATGACAATGAACGTTCAGGTTCCATACAAGGACGAAAATGTCTGGATTAACTAAGCAACTAATAGCTACTCAAGAAGAACTCTGCTCCAATGCGTTGTTTATAAATTTATTATTACTAAGTTAATCACAGCACTGACAATTGTGAATACAATAATGCATTTCTTTTGTTCGAAGTTCGTTACGTATACGCCAAACTTAAAATGTCAAAGAGAAAATATCTTAAAAACAAACAGGACCTATTGCGAGACTTCAGGTTCTCATGGCGGCAAGTAAAAATATAACTGCATTCTGGAATGACGTGCCGTTTTAGTCACGTATAAATTGTATGCAATTAACTGCAATGCAAGAAAATTATTTTCGGGGCTCCCCATTATCTGAGGCATATTTTTATATAAACCAAGAAGTTTTGAGAGTTGGCTTCATTTGTGTTCACGTGATGGCTGTCATTATACTAACCCTTATTTTTATTTTCGATGTTCCTGAGTGCGATATATGTCGAAGTGCAAATCCACTGCATTTCAATCTCCTACGCTAATCAATAGATCATATAGAAACGTATCGCAGATATTATTAAACATATTCTACGCAATTGTGCAACATAATAATAATAATAATAATAAAAATAATAATGTCTCGGATACATAGAAGTACATACCCTATAAAGTGGTGAAGAGATGGGATAATAATAATAATATAATGTATCAACCATTATCAGAAACCTTTCTGTAAAAATGAGCGGAATACAAACCCCTCAATCACTTACATTGCATAATTTGTTTTCATAACGCTTACGTTCTCTTGTTTAAGAACTTTATACACCTTCATTTAGGAACTGACAAACTTATAAGATTGTAAATTAGCATACAAAAATGCCCTTTCCATCATAAGCAACAATACAGCCAAGGTATATTGTTAAAATATTCTGCGCTCAAAACGAGTTTTACTGCTTTATAAGCGGTCCTCCGACACTGAACGATACTTGTCTATATTATCAATAATTCCTGCAACAGCTTTTCACTTCAAGATATCCAGTATCAGCATCCAAAAACACGAGTTTCGAAATCTCGGTACGGACATGGCCAAGAAAACTCAGAAACCCTGAGGTGAAAATCGATTCAGGTAAACCATCATGTTAGAAAAGTGGAAGTTGAAACACGAATGTATAAATAAGACAATTTTGCCCCAAGCTACTTTGCTCAACTAGCGAATACCTGGGAGGATGCAAACAGAACTACAGATGGTAAAGTAAGAATGCAGAGATGTTAACTAGTAACCATTTCTGTGGCCACAAACTCCCTGGGGTGTCGACAATTGTTGCGCTGTTCTGATGCTGTGTAATACAAGAAACTGAATGTTTCTATGGTATAATATACTTCTATGAACAAGTCTACAGCATTTGGACCTAACAGCAATGTATCAACAGGAAACTGCAGAAAACCACGCAATGAAATGATTCAAAGTTTCAGCTACTCTTCACCAAATATTATTAAAGTAATCAAATCAGGAAGGTGAAATGCGTGGAGCATGGTGCGATGAGATATGCAAACACAATCCTTAATACTTTAACTTTCTGTGTAATGAAACCACTTTCGTCAGAGTAGATTAAACTTTGTACAAATTGAAGGTACGCAGAGTACGTTACAGCACAACACAAAACTCTGTCATCAGGACTTCACGTCGGACCACGCGTTTGACTTGAGTATAATGGCGCAAAATATTTTAGAGCCTCAGCTACGTCACAGTCAGAGGTGAAGGGGTGAGCAAGACAACTCATGCTCTTATCGCTTACCCTCCATCCCCGTACCTCAAGCTGGCTGACCACAAACGCGTGTATTTGTAACGGTCAACAAAACTGAAGGGTTTGAATATCTCCATACTTGTGCATGGGATAAAAGATTAACATACACTCTTACAGTTATACCTCGTTTCTTCTCTTATGAAGCTTGACCTTCGCCGAGACGTGCTCACAATAGTGGGGGGGGGGGGGGGGGAACAGCCTTCAACCTGTATTTAGTTGCAGCTTGGCAGCAGTATGACCACGTTTTTCTGTTTAACCACAGTGAATCTAACCTGAACAATCCCACTCAACCAGAAGAATATACTTGGCAACACGTGTGGGTTGGCTTTGCTCCTTATGACCATACCGAAATCGGCAGAGAAGCACACAGCTGGCCTACCCAATACTTCCCACCCCAGAGCATAACTTTCTTCTGGTTAGTTTTCTCTAAACCCTAACGAGACAAGGAACACAGTATATGCAAATAATAATAACACAGAATAATAAAACACAAATACAAAAAGACATTTGGAGAAAACAAAGGTAAAAACTGTAAAATCTGTACAGGTTTCCCACAGCATAAATTCTCAATCATGACAAGCACCATTTGCGATGGATACATACGGATGTCTCCCTTCTCCACTATTTAAGGACACTTTGGGGCCCATCGAAGTCACCAGTGCATGGTCAAAAACAGATCTTCTCTGGTACTGAAAATATTCTTAATGTGAAATAGTCCAATGGCCCCCTTGCAACGCACATTCCGTGCCTTGTTACAAGAATGCCTGTACCTAAAAATCAGGAGGCTGACCAAGCACACGTAAAACTTTCTACAATAGGAAATTTTGTTTATATTCTACAATATTGTGGCGAGCGCCCTGTTGCCAAATTCTTGCACCAACAGAACTGAATATACAAACAATCCAAGTACTTACTGTCGTAGACTGTCAACATGGCATCAGCGGCGACAGCATCCCCCACTCCATTCTCTGCAACGCATTCGTATTGGGCCTCATCACGTTGCGCGCGCACGGGTTCAATGCGCAGAAGAGCGCCTCCCACGGGATACTCGTGAACTAAGTAGCGTGACTGTGTACCGGACACTCTCTTGCCATTCTTTCTCCATTGCAGAACAGGCGAAGGATCTCCTCTTGCCTGGCAGTAAAATGCAGCAATGCCTCCATTCTTTACCTGCTGATCCACTGGTCGCACAATGATCTCTGGTGGATCTACGAAACAAACAAAAATGCAATGTTACTAAAACTTACTTTGATATGCCGATGTTTAACCCCGCCTCTATTGCATCACGGATTAACTACACGCAGGAGAGTCCGTCCTGAGAAGCTCGGAAAATAAATCCCCCACCTAGAACCTCAACCTCACTTCCCACTAGGATACGTAAACAGTACAGCGTTGTTAGCCTCGCTACATTGCGAGTTGTGAGCTAACTTCACTCGCCTGTGCTCCGAGGTTCGTGTTGCAACGCTGTACAATTTTACAATGACCTTCAAGCATGCAATTTCGTGACGGCTGCCATATTTAACCGCGTAAGACCTGAGGTTCTCATGACGGTGAAGACGTTTCTGGCTGTGACGCCATCTCGTCTTATATGCAGATACCAACGTTTCGGAGAAACATACTGTATCCATCTTCAGGCGTCACAACCCAGAAGACGAACATCAACATATTACTTAACTTTTAATTATAAAACATGTATTTAGGGGCAATCGTTAGAGAGTGTAACCTTTTTCATACTTGTTTGCCTGGTGTACCATTTACGGTGAATTCAGAGGATCGATGTTCATAAAATTTCCGGCTCTACTCATTTCCCGAGCGAGTAAGGCAGAGACTTTACATAACAGAATCTTAAAGTTACGCAAACACGGCAAGTGAAGATCAGACTGCTGTTAATTGGAAACTCAATCCGACAAGGACAGAATACACGCGGAGCTTAACTATTTCTCTTGGGGAATATAACGTAATCCTGACTTCAGCCAGGTGAGTAGTCAGTCAGCACAACCTAAGAAACAAGAAGGGCAAAACTAAGCAGACGTAAATTGATCATCCAATGACGTTCAAAATCTTCGTAACATTGGTATAGCATTG
Source organism: Zootermopsis nevadensis (assembly GCF_000696155.1). The sequence goes on along the minus strand of NW_019060322.1, from coordinate 14,904 downwards.
AAACGGAAGTATTCTGTCTGGACTCTATCTACTGTCTTAATAAACAAGTGTTGTAAGTCCTATGGCCTTCTAAAATACACATAATTTCTGAATGATTGCGATTTTAAATACTTCATTGACCTTTAAATTAATTAAGAAGGTACAAGACCTCTGGTTTAAAAAATCAAATACAGTTCAGACTTTTCCACATGTCTTCCACTTCTTCATCTCTAAGAAAGCTTTGCTGTTCTGAATACCATCCTCCCCCCCCCCGCCCCCCACTCACCGTTGCCCTAATTTCACGTCAAGCTGTGGGTTCCCTGCGCTGTCCATCATAAACTTTTTCACTACCATTCCTATCGGCAGCAAAATCCACCCCTCTCAATGCTACCTCAGTTGGGGTTTGAGGTTCTCACGGCGGTAAAGATTATCTTCTGGGTTGTTGCGCCGTGTAATCTAGTGGAATTTTATCGACGTTTCAGCACTCTTCGTTTGAAACAAGTCTACCAGATTACAAGACTCAACGTCCCAGAAGACAGCCATCTTCATATTGACGTTGGTCTTCTGGGTCGTAACTCCGTGTGGGCTTGTAAGTATATACATACCAACGCTTCGGATAAACGCACAGCCATCATCTTCAGGGTTAAATGGAGGCTGTACTTTTATCAAAAGCGCTGGTAGTTACCTTCAAGTCTACACGGTCGGCGTTATCAGCCCAGAAGATCAAGAACGATGGGTTGTAAGTTATTAACTATTCCTTTAAAGAGTTAAAGTATTATTTTTGTTTAATACATCTTTTCATTGATTTCAGAACATGATAAACATTACACCTTTCGAAAATAATACCATGATTTGTCATACGCACATACAATATTGTAAAAACATTCGTAATGTTTCATGTTTATTTACTAATCCAAGTGTTTCCCCAACAATTTTCCTGTTGTTTCCTTCGTTTCTTTGGTTGCATCCGAAATCCTTTCCTCTTCTGCGTCACTTTCGCAAAGCACCAATCTTTTCTTTTACTTTTCGTGTGTCATATAATTTATCTACATTTCTTCGCACGTACTTCACACACACGCGTCACATGTTCACATCTGGTTTTGACAATATGGTAGCCATTCTTACCACAGAAAATAAATTATTTCGGGCCCATATGTATTTTTCATCACGCTGTTGAAAATGTGTGTGAGGGAAATAATTCGAGAGGTCCTCTTTTCCTGGCGTTACATGTGGAATCTATAACATCTCTCTTTCTCTCTATTATGGCTAACGATCTTTTGCGTGTTGCAGCGATTTCTCTCTTTTAATTCTCTCGCATTATGCAGATGGCGAACGTTTCATTCTGAACCAGCATGTTGCCAGATTGTACGTCATCATCGTTGATGGGTTAGTGCGCACAGCCTACTTCATCTGGCAACCCTGCTGGCATCCTAACCCCTTTCCCCTTCCACTTTACCTCTTTTCACGAGACACAGACACACACAGATGCTTGGGGTAATTAAAGCCTTGAAGAAGAGGGAGATAAAAGGATGATAAAAAGAAAAGAATGAAAAATTGAGAGGATGGAGAAAATTTTGGAATGTTCACTGAATATATATTTGTCGAGGTCGACTCTGAAGTCACATGACAACTAGTTGGATCATGCAGGTTGTTTCAGCGTGGTTTACAGTATAATAATTCATGTTAACCCTTTAAAACCGAAGGTTAAGAATTTTTTTACGAATTCAGTCCGTACCGCAAAGAAAACAATTATTCATCATAAAAAATTAAAAGATTAATGCTGTTTACAATGAGACAGAAACATACGAAATGCATAATTACAAAATACAGAATTAAGGATAAATTACGCAAATATTTAAAATAAATACATCGATAATGAAGTTTTAAAAAATAAGAGCAAACAAGTTGCGTATAAGTTTTAATACTGTTATGTGGAAAATAGTTAAATATAACTAGTAATTGAATTTTGACAAAATCAAACTTAATAGTAACTTTGAAACATATTGAAATGAAACAGCAACATGATTTAAACAAACAAAACATCAAATACAAAGTTCTGTATCTTTACGTTGCAATGGCAAAGAAGGAACAGACAACAACAATCTGACTTAATTGTGAAGATGGCTGTCTTCTGGGTTGTTGCACCGTGCAGCCTGCTGGCTCCATCATCAGGGCAAATCGCTCTGATGATGGAGGCAGTATGACCTCTGAAACGTTGATTAACATCGACCAGACTACACAGCGCAACAACCCAGAAGACAGCAATCTTCATACTCACCGCCGTGAAAACCTCATAATCCTACTGACTACATTGTCATTAATTAATATCAAAGTACTATTTGTAATTAGTACTTTCCATGATGGTTTCATGGTTAGCAAATGTCTTCCTCTGTAGCCCTATGTCCATACTAGCGTGCAGTTTCTTGTGTTCATAAGTCACGAACAGTTACTTCCGCAGACAGATAGCTCGACACGTTTCTTCTACGGATCTGAAAAGCTAAACCAATCCAGAACACGGTGTTCTTAAGCAAGACATATCGTGCATAGCATGGAAACTGTTAAACACGTAACTGTATTATCGGATAACCTACTTAAAATCAATTAGAATACGATACATAAAGTTGACCTGATAAAGCAAGCTTACAAGTCAATTTACACTCTAGTTTGTATTTTCGGAAGACGTAACATAAACACACACTAACGTTAAACCTCCCGACAGACTACGCCTTCTCACATTTCAAAAATAAAATAAAAATATAACACGAAGAAACGTTCGCATCTTAGGTCTTAAAATGGCTCTGTAAGATTTTCTCTTCCACTTGGTTTCGCAATGGAAGGTACTGAAACTAAGTGTAATTGAACCACTGCACCGAATAACCAAGGCACAGCCCAAGGTTTTTTGCTGTACGGAATGTTATTAGGGAGCTACAAGAAGCAGAGGTTGGCGAAACATTCCCGAGTAGATTATAATTCACTTCCACGGTGCAACAAACACTTTGAAGACGCACCGCCTCTGTCTTGTTTATTTTGACTAGCAGTTCCACGACACTTAAAAGCCTCTCTCAGAAGAACTGTCTTTTCTCTTCGCACTCCTCCTCCCCTCTTGGCCAGCAATTCCATACAATTCCACTCAGTACCGACGTCAAGAAAGTGTGGACATATACCTCCATTCCCCACATGTATTCATGACGTGATGCTTGGTTAAGAATCAGAGACAACTTTTACCCTCCACGTATTCTACAAAAATGGACGGTAATTATCAATGTTTCGGATAAACACAGCGCCACCATCTTCAAAGCGGATGTAGGTGAACGTTCTACTTTACGTTCCGGTTACATTACACAGAGGAACCCCCCCTCCCCCGTTCCAGTATCTCCTGGACAATGGTGTGGACTGGACGCACTCTGCTAAATGAGCTATACCATTCCATGTATATATAATCTGTGTGTGCACGCGTGATAGAGGGCGCAAGGAAGGGCGATAAAGCACTGCAAATCCTGAATCTGTAAATATTGACTTATGGGTGAATAGTGAATAAAATACAACACCAAAAGGCTTAATGATCCTAACAAGTCTATGCCGTAGGCTCAGTACACACTCAATAAAATCCTCTTGGGCCATCAGCAGCTTCAAGTTATAAAAAGAAACCAACGTTTCGACAACCATCTCCGTCCACGTCTTCATGGATATCACGCGACTGGACATAAAGAACCAACCAGAAAGCTGACTAAGAAGCTCTATCGAACAATGCCTGCGTTGTTCTACCTCCATCGTAAACTTCATTTTCGGATGGATGCTGTTACATATCCCTGGAGCTCTTCCTTTCCATGAGGCCATACAACGGATGTGCCGCTGACGTGCACTGGCTTCTTCGGCGCCAACTTCTCATTCGTTGTTATAATTATTGCACAGTGTAACTGGCTATTACAGAAGCAAGTGGTGATCCGATGATAACGCCCTCGGATTGATCGTCAAATGTTCCATCGTGTGGTGGTGAGGACCTGTCTCGTACGGGCTGTAGTCTGTGGTGTGTCCTTCAGTGTAACTGAACAATAGGACTACAACACAGAGCACCAGAACATCCGTTTCCTGTAGACTAACGGTCTGTAGCTTCGGGATTAATGCTTCGGAAACCGTTCAGAATAGGACACATGTACACAATTTTGCTTAGAATGACCGATACTATGACCTCCCAGAATATTGACCTTTCCTCCTGGGACACCATCAAGTTCAATATTTTCTTCAATACGTCTACGAATAGGAAAGATGATAAACTGTATTTGTAAATTCAACTTTGGATAAAATATGCAGTGGACATTCTGTGGCCACCAGTAAGACACAAATCGACAACTTTCAACACGCACACATACAGAATGTCTCTTATCAACTGAAACAAATGTCGCTATGCAGAAGAGTGGATTACTTATTTGTTCCGAAATATTTATTTTTATTTATTTAGTGTTCTGTCTGACGACAGGTCCATATGAACAGGATCCTTCCATCCTTTTCTCGGACTGGGACCTGTTCATATACGTTCTTGGCAGATGATCCAGAAGTGGTTTGCCATTGCCTTCTTCTGTGTGTGAATGGAGTAATTGTTGGGATGCCACGGAGGAAAACTCCGTGTTGCCTAGACCACGGTCTTGCCCAACACAAGTTATAAATTCGGGCAACATTTGAAAAAATCCCGAAGAACGAAATCCGAATTTTTACTTTTATAAAAACAGGACAGAAGATGTCACATATGAAAAGAGATGTTGTAATCCCCGCAACAGCAAAAAAGGACAAGGATTTATTTGTCATTATTATTATCACGATGATAATAATGATAAACCGCTTTTAAACGTAATTATTGGCTTTCATTTCCACCAAGTCCAACTGAAGATAGGAAAATGAAAATTATTAATTTTGCGCATAACGAAATAAACACAGGTCAATACTGTGTCTTGCTGTGGTTAATGTCCAGTTCGCAAGCCCGAAGGTAACATGAATCTACCTTCGGGCTTGCACAATTGTTATTCTTTCTCGATGAAAGATAATACCGAAAATTAAATAATATGACCACAGGGACCCCACAGCATAATGCAGAATCCGAACCACTGTCGTGTACCTTACAATGGAGAAGCAGTCTAGTGACTTTGATAAAGATGAGGGCAAACTTGTGGAAAAGTTCATACTGGATACGCCTGGTCTCGAACCTGTAACATTCTACACAGATGGCATTCGTTAACCACGAGGTATAGTATATTTACTCAAAAAATACATCAACTGGAAATATACAAGGAAATAGAAAAGGTTTTCCTTAATTAAGCACGTCCGATAAAACACGATAAAACACAATGAAAAAGCGCAAGATCAAATAGTTTAATTAACATTTACACAAAATAACATTAAAAAGCTGTCATATTTCGTGTCATGGGGAGCAATATATGTCATTCTCGTCACTTCACACACGAAACATCGTAATGGAAAATATACACAAGACACAGAAACAGGAAATTAAAAAAGCGATACAATATCAGCATCATCACACTGGACATCCCTGGTGCATACCGAAACGAAATAACTTCATCGAAAAACAAAACAACGCAGAAATACGAACAAAAAAACACAATAAAAAACTGAAAGTGTATCACATACGGATACAGACGAGCGTGTCAACATTAAAGAACGATCAAATGTCACAGCACTGACGACATATCGATAAATTACGAATCAAATTACAGACACCCGTCCTACACTGCGTTCGATTACAATATTAAAATGAGGCCTCAAAAAAAATCTCCTCTCATGCAGATTTCAAATAAAAAGAGAATGAAGTTGGGGACTGATTAAAAATAAATAGAGGGGAACCCGGCAACATGATGGACAGAGTCCTCGCAGGTTCCAACCTGCTTCCATAATGCATTCACATAGCTGGGGCAATTAATAGCAGGAGCCTGGGTCTAAGCGATGGAGCATGTCTACTGGAATATTAGACAATGTATTGAATTTGTCAATATCGACTGAATTCGCAGCAAGGACGTTCAGGACGAGCTAAAACCACGCAGTACAGCAGCAACATGGAAAATGTTGTACCACTGTAAGAGCAATAAGATCATGTTTGATTTCAGGTTTTCACAGCGGTGAGTATGAAGATTTCTGTCTTCTGGGTTGTTGCGCTGTGTAGTCTGGTCGATGTTAACCAACGTTTCAGAGGTCATACTTTTGGTTAACATCGACCATACTACACAGCGCAACAACCCAGAAGACAGAAATCTCCAATGATCACGTTATTAGCTCAGAACTGTAATGGGGTTTCCAGCAATTTTAAGCCGATTTCTATACATGTCGAAATTTATAAATTTATACACAATTTTCCTTTAATTAAAATTAAGCATCTCTCCAAAACATGACTCATAAGACTTTGAAAAAAAAAATCATTTTACATTACAGTTTACGCCACAACGTATGGACTATCTTCAACAGGACTTACTTTGTTTGTTCTAGCTGAAGTCAATATCCTTTGGCGTGTAAGTAATATACTACTTCAATAAATCGAAACAAAAAACAGGGTTAGTGTTCACATAATTTGTAATGTATACGTGACAGTGTGAGAAAAGTGACAACGCTTATACCGCACAATCTGATTTATCCTTAACCTTCTATTATCGACAATACGCCAGCAGATCCCACGAGATATTCACGATCAAGTAAACTAAAATTTAAAGAAGAATTAATTCAGGTACACCAGACAAAAAAGAAGCAATGGGCACTTAAAATTAAAACCTTATTAGGCCTACTTAAAAGTTCAGCATGAACACTAAGCATATGAATTTTTAAGGGAACATAATCCCACAAGGCGACAAGAAGAAAAATTGCGTGTTACCAGAAACAAAATATTTTAAATTAATTTATTTTTAGTCCACTGCCCCTTCTTCAAATAAATTAGGCTTATGAGATCACGCCAAATGTGTGCGTGTCCACATTTCAATTTTGAACCAGTTCATATATTTTCGCAAAACGTTTTAAAGACGTTACGCTATTATAGCCCGCCCTAAAAGAGTTACGTTCTAACTTCCCAGCCAAAAGCCAACTAATTGGTTGCCTTCGCGTCACTTTTCCATTCAAATCCCCTCCCTCTAAAGGGATTCGCACTTTAGAGATACAAAAGCCTATGTACCTTGCTCTCATTTTTCCCGCGTCCTGACTTACTTGTTTCACCCAGAAACCAACAGCGCCCTGTTAAACACAATAAACAGTGAACGGACTGTTGCCAACTCTGATCCAGAAACAGTTCGCAAAGTCGCAACTTAAAGGAGCGGTGGCGTCTCTTCTAGAAGGTGGTGGACATTTTCAGCATCTGCTGTAAAGCGGTCCTATAAGTTCTTCTAACAAATAAAAACTAAAGAATAGCTCGTTTATCTTATTACACTGATATCATCAAAGCTTACAGATGTTTTTGTAGCTGGGATTATGTTTGAAATAATACAACACTTGAATATTCTTTTTACATTTATAATTGGACCTGTTATGAAGTTACAAACGCTTTACACAGTGGATTGTTGAATGTGTTTTGCAGCCAGAACAATATTAGCTCTACTCCTGAAAGTTGTTGGACTAGGTCTTATATCACAAGATGAGAATTCAAGCCTCACGCAACCGTTAACTTCAAGCGACAGGATATATACGTCACGCGGAGACTCACGCGATTTAACGAGGCAAACAGTAAGCTGACCTTATACATCGTTATACGTCACATCTTAACAAGACTCTTAATTACTTACGTTCCTCATTAATGTATATTTGATTCTAACGAATGCACTGTAACGTAAATAAAATATAATTTGACTAATTCTTTAAATACGGCGGATTCTTAGACATAAAAGAATTATAAGGATCATTATGATAATTATAAGAACCAAACATCCGATTCAGTTGTAAAAAAAACTGGATTCAAGCAAACAAACGCACAAACATGACGCATCTAAACTACAAATTGAAAAAGAAGGTTACTGAAACTCTGGCAACCATTAAACAAAATAGTTGTTTTGACAAACAAATTCTGAACTAAATATTTAAGTTAGTTACATAAATCCACATTTAAATTGCGTCAATGTTATTTAATGCCACTGAAGTTACAATGCAGCATGTTTCACAATTCCACCTATTTTCACAAAACTCAGTCATACAATTACGGGCTGTCATCGACTTTCTTTCACTAAGATAATAAACTTCATTAAATAAGTTGTGGAATTATATATTTAACGAGTACTGTCACAGTGACGAAGTTTAAACTCCAATTAAGTCTCTGTAGAAACGTTTTAAGAGGTCTGAATATAGGAATGATACTCTGTAACTAGGTTTAATTGAAATATTAGCCAGAAAGTAGGTCGAAATCACTTTGCATTAACTTTATGACACTTCGGGACTCAAAGAGCTTCTGCCACCTGCCATCAGTTCATAGAACTTTCCCCTCACAAAACGATTAAAACGTTCCTTCCCCCCGTCCCTGACACTTCTACTTCATGAAAACGCGTCTTAAAATCATCTAAGATTCAAGTGGACAATTCCACTTGTCACCACAAGACTAATTCTTTTACTGAAAACAGAAGACCACTTAAACAATCCACGCAAATTTCCTTCACTTTCTAATGTTAAAATAAATATTTCCTTCTGGTAACACATTCTTCGGCAAAGTTCTATATAAATTTATATAAATTAACCCTTTACAGGGCTAAAATCGTCGAAACATTTTATGAAATACATTTCCTGTCTCCACGGAAATAATACAAGCGTAAAAGTTATAAATTCCAATCTTTTAATAACTTCTTTCACTCAGACAAAAATACGAATTCTGTAAAGACACTCTATGAGCGGCGTGTCGAGTTACGGTCTGTTAAAGAAGTCAAGTTACCCAAGCCCTGTAAAGAGTTAACATAGCATGTAATTTGATAGAACTTAAAACTGTTTTCAAATTTTGCACAATTACTATAAAATAACCAAGGCATACGGTTATGTGGAGAGAAGTCAAAGTATCCACTAAACAGAATATCTTTACTCCTTTAACTTAGCCAGAGATAACCTGACCCTTGCTGTATACATGTCCGCAACTTAACCACGTATTGGCTAGTGTATAACGTTGGCCTACAAACACATTTACTTACGTGTAAGATATTGGATGTATGGGAAGACAGAGAAGTTGGCCCCTGCAACCGAGCGCAAAATATTCAAATTTCCTACACCAAAATTATACAATAATATCACACACATTGCAGAAGACGTTAAAAGTTTTTTTTGAAAAAAATAACTCAAGAGTTTCAACCAATGAAATAGCACAGTTACAGTCCTATTATTTTGTGGCGACCTTCTAGCCGGAGCGACAGGAGATAAAAGATAAAAGGTAGACGCAATGTAGCCATGGGTCTGTTCGAAAACGTGGTCTGTAAATTACCATGAGAATTAATAATTATAACACAACAGTTTTTCTACGGCGCAATTAGTTTTGTGACCGCCAATTTTTTTTACTGTACGTAATTCTGTGGCGTTATTAAAAGACTGAAACCGCCACTACAGTTAATAAAGATAATTCCCTAATGCACGTAACTGATTTTGACTTTTTTTTTTACTTTATCTCTTTTCCGGAACAACACAAATTTTCCTTGTATTTTCCCAGAACAGAATTTTTTCCGCTCACTAATGCCCCCCACTCTAAACTTCTACGCCCCATTTCGTGTACACAAAAAACAAAAAACCAATGAGAAATCAGTTTCTAATAGTGGACACGACGAAATCACAAGCACAAAAAACCAATGAGAAATCAGTTTCTGATAGTGGACACGACGAAATCACAAGCGTCGGGACTTGGCGTTATCCATAAAATAATAGGACAGTACACATCTAAAGTAGGAAGTAAGTATTGAAAACAGGTTAGTGTCTTTCATGGAGTCAAATAAGAAAAAGAGGAACATTATATTAACCCTTTCAGTTCAAGTAATACTTAACTAAATCACATGTTAGTAATACATGACAACTACTATTTTCTGTATATTATGTCAGATATGTCCAGTGAGACACGGAAAGTATTAATTCATATTAATGATCGAAACAGGGTGAGGATTTTACCGTTGAACACAGTTGATACATAAATAATGATTAACAATCTATACCAATGCAAAGATGGACACGTAGGTTAGATCCTACAATAAATGTAAGTAACAGAACAAACAGTTCTTAAAGGGGTTTAAAATCTAGTATGTTGCTGATTTATCTTAAAGGCAGTGGTACAGATCACACATTTACAAAGTTAATGACATTAAAATAACTTCACAGATTATTGGGCAACAATAATATATTAAATAACCTGAACAGTTGTGTACATGCATCAGGAAACTACATTAAAAACATCAACATAAACATGACATTTAAATTAAATATGCATCATATGGTGAATGTAACATCCAATCAGTAAATAAATTCCTCTCGCTCTTAAAAATGTGTTTAAATGCATCAAACCACTGAACTAACATTAGTGCCCAAACACATCGCATGCAACTATAGCCACACACACACACACATATACGTATACACCTTCTTTTAACAAAGTAAAGTCTTTTCCGAAGAAAACCTTCGCGCGCACAATCACATACATAAACACTGTAAATAAACTTATAACCAATTAAAATATGATTAAACAATATTACTTTAACCTAACACTAGTTTTAATACGAGCTAACTGCTATGTAACAAGATAAATCTGTGCAACAGGGGAAGCTGTTATGTTCAGCGGGAAAATGATACTCTAAATAAGGGGATAAGTTATATTTTTTTACAATAAATGTAAAACATTTGTTTGGACAGGTAAAATATGAACTGTTTTCACAACCATGTTACAACAGAAAAGTAAATTACATCAATGCGCAGTGTTAAACAACAAACAAATAATCTGGATTCAAAATACGTAGCGCCGTTGAACGTAACAGCGCATGAAACAACATTACGATATCTTTATGCTAGATGCACCGAACACTTAATGCATCCTCAAGCGGAAGTTGTCATCTCTAGTTCTCGATGTTATCTCGCAGGCAAAGAATAAAATGACACGACTGCGGTTCAAGAAATGCAGTGGCACGAAAATTTCGGGTCTCTAGCAACACCCCCCACGCCCAATATATTGTAGAAATGATGTGGAAGGTCACAGATGGGGGTGAGGATTGGAATAAATGCATTAACAGCACAGACCACCATGTGGGATTGCACAGATTGCCGATTTCTATTCAATTCGAGTATCGATTATACAGTATAGCTGCCGATACAGCGGTCGTTTCGTATTGCAGACCTCACAATTTTTTCTTCCTCCTCGTTCTTCTTTGACAGGTGATATCGAAGAACAGGCCCTCTTTTTCATGTCCTTTTCAATTCTACAGTAATGACACGCGAAACACAACCTCCCTTCAATTCAGGACTGAAGTATCGAAATATAATCGATACTTCCTTCAGCAGAAGGTTGATGTTTATGGGATGATTTCTGCTTTAAAGACTATATATAAAACTGTACAAACATCTTAAATCCTGACGATTACACCTGGACGGGTACGCAACTCACACGAATACTACGCCTATCTAATTTAACCTACTCAACACAACTCAAAAAAGTAGTTCCATGGATCATCGAATGTTGTTCGTCCAGCCTAGTCCTAACCATATTGTCCGAATTATTTCAGCTCGTACATTTAAATATAAATGTCTCTAAAAACGTGTGGGATATAGCAAATACGATCAATAATCTCAGCTAAAGAACCCCAAATGTTTGAAATTAAGTATAACCCCAACAAATTAGGAAATAAAAATTAAATTACTCACTATTATATCACTAAATAGTTAATGGTTACAGAAAATTGTCCTGGCGTTAAAAAAATCCACGACCCATAAAAATAAGACACAGCTCCAAGAACCATAATTCCATAAGCTACCTCACACAATCCAAAGCACATTCATGTTAACTCGTGTAAACACTGAACGTGAAAAGGATACGAAAACATTAAACATGACGGAAATATCCAACATACAATGAGCTTTAAGACCGGCCCACAAGGTCCAAACCATGTCCACAGGAACAATTTCGAATCTGTGAGGAAGATAACAAACAATGAGATACACACTCGTGGACTAAAAATCTCACAAAGCAACCACTTGAGTCAGAAAATAAAATTATAATGGAAAGAAAGTAAGAAATAAGAGCAAATAACTCAAAGTTTTCATACAGATCCTTGATACCAGATGCTATCAAAATACGTTCAAGAGCAAATGAGTCTAAGTACGAATGGAAATAGAGGCCGATATGAGAACATAGGCCTATGTGTCATCAGACAGAAAGAAAAATGTTAAGTCGTTGACAAAATACGCCAACAGTGACGAACAATGTTCAACAATTCTATACGATTAGGGCTTTATCTAGCCGCCATAAGGCAAAACATTTTCGATTAATGTTCAATAAACGCAGTGAAACCTATTTATGGATTTCGTAATTATACATTTTTAAACAAACGACGAAAATAATAGAAATATTTACCCCATAAAGGAGCACACAGAATTTCCGAATGCGTTAATCAGTGACATGTTTGTACATGTCGTACCACTGCAGGCATTAGCAAGTACATATTATGTATTACATTCTAACAAATATATTGTTAGAAATCTAATGAATGCCAGAAATATTCAAATGCGTAGAGAAATAAATCAGATTACTTGTATTAAACCTACACCAAACATTCAGCAAAACAGGTGTTTGAAATTCTATGTGGAGTCCTTATAAAATATACACCCATGTTATGTATCAGTACTTCCTACTATGATCACTTATTGTCTCTTCAGAGACACAGTGGTAATTATGTACACCACTTGTTTATACATTCGTAACTCTATAGGTCGCTCACAGGGTTTTTTTATGGATTTTCACTTGGTTCTCAGAACAAAGAGCAAAAGACGGAAAAGTGGGAAGAGAAGGGATTTCAAATATTGTCTCAAATCTCCGAGAAAGCAATTTATTTCCAATACAGTAGGTCCTTTTTCCTTAAAAAGACACGAATATTAAGTTTTACAGACACGTACGTTCTTATAGTTCTTACAAAGCAGGTTGCATAAAGCTCTAAAACAGGCGTGTCACAGAAAGAAGTATTTGCTCCGAAAACCATTACATGGGCGAGAAGAATCATAACCACAGTAGCTAAGAATTAGTTTAAGTAAAGGTTCGAAATCAGGTGACCGTCGACTAACTGATGACAGTCACCCAAAATAAACATAGAAGAGTCAAAAGAAAACAATTTTTTGGGGCAACTTGTATGCACGTGTACCAAAACGTTAAATAATACTATTGTCTGCTATCAAACTCTGCATTCAACAAACGATCAAAGAAGAGATTTTCTGCAATGCACAGATGAAAGGTTGGAGATGCTGCAGAATGCTTCCCATCCTACGCAATATACAGGCCGTGTAACCGGTGAATTCCAAGGGGGAGAGATCATTCGGTAGCAGCATCCATGGAGTGACGTTTGGTGGGGGATGGGAGGCAGGCAGGTGAGGCAGAAATAAGGGCAAGAGGGATGATACGGCCGAGTTTATGCAATGGAGCTGCTCTAAGGGGTAATAAAGCTTCCTATTGGAATGTACTAGAAGCCTCGTCATCTATCGCGTATAGCGTATTGTACATTTTTATATACTGCAGAATACCCACAAACATATATTTAACCGAAACACTTGCTAAGTATTTGGTTAGTCCGGGGATCCAAAATCAGTGCGGAGAACAGATTCCTACCTCAATCTATTCTGGTATTCAGCAAGACGAGAACGATCAGTAAGCATTAGTATCCTGATGATGGAAACGGCAAACACCTCTGAAACCTCGTAAACGTCCACAAGACTACACGGGGAACATCCCCGAAATAATCATCTTGTTTTCACGAGTCTCCAACATTTCACTGCGACACTGGAACTCGTACGAGGTGCGATCGGAAAGTTTCAAGACTGCGCCTATAAAAACCCGTACACTTATCTCAGGTATTAAATTCATCCATCACCCTCGAAGTAGTTCCCCCGGGAGTGAACACAACGATCCCAGCGCCGCTGCCAAGCCTGGAAGCATCCCTGGAAATCTTTCTTTGTCAGCCTGTCAAGCACCATCTGCGATTCTGCCTGAATCTCTTCTATCGTCTCAAATCTCCTTCCCTTTAGCTGAATTTTCATCTTTGGGAAGAGGAAACCTTAGAAAGGAAGTTGGGGTCGGTTCTTGCAAGATCTTGGAGCTCCTGACAAACGAGAAGTCGATTCTGCTTCTGGTCCTCAGACAGGAGCCTTGGCACAAACTTGGCTGCGATGCGTCGCATGTGGAGTTCTTCCTTTAGAATCAGCTAACAGGTCCCATAGCCTATCCCAACAATGTCGCACAAATCGTTGATGGTACGACGTCGATCTTCGTAACAGTTTCGGGCGTTGTGCTCGAAGATGGTCGTCCAGAACGCTCGTCATCATCATC
>NW_019060319.1:248197-264406 GCF_000696155.1 Zootermopsis nevadensis | reverse complement strand
ATATATATATATATATATATAGCTTGTGTGTAACAGAACTCAACGGACCACTCTTCGAGCATCCGTATTTGGTATCGCCGTTGGTTGTTTTAATACGTTAATGTAACGGAGCATGTATATTTGGTATTATTTATTATAAGCTTGTACAACTCAGCTGAAATGCAGTCTTATTTTTGTTTCTTATAGCAGGCTAATTTCCATGAACTGTGTTTATGTGTGTCACCGTCTTACATTGGCCCAGCAGTGTTTTCAAAATGCTTTCATCGCGTCATAACACATAAACAAGAATATATCAGGCAGGGGTGATCAAAGTGCATGCACTGTAGTTTTCTCAGAACCGCTCAAGTTCACCAACACTGTAGTGAAACAGATGTATGTCCCAAATTGGCACCTTACAAACCACATATTAAAACTGTTTATTTTCATTCATTTCGGCCTAACCCAAGGACTGGTCGTAAAGCCGTCGTCTCCCAAATGGATGTCAATCAACCGAGAGTCGGAATTCTCTAAAGTATGAATTCTGATTGTTACTCAGACCTTCAAGCAACATGCAGAAATAATTAATTATTCTCAGGCTACCAGCCGTGCCAGTTAGTTTAATAGAGAAAACATCAACGTTTCGAGAACCATCTTCTTCCTCGTCCTCAGGGTACTGAAAAAATTTCATTATACTCAGTCAAAATGAAATCTTCATATCATACATGCAGAAATAGCCAAGTAGGTAGAACCAGAATATAGAAGCCCGTTACGTTAAATTGCCCCACGTTACAGAATCACCACCATCTTGGCGTGACTGTGGAACTGAGCCCCTTTGTCCATCCCCCCATATGTGAGCAAATATGGAGCTGTGGTGGAATGATAGACAGGGGAATCTTGGAGGACTCGGAGTGAAATATATCACACATGGATTGACCTGGACGCGAACCCGAGCCTTAAAGGTGACATACCCCCTCAAGTAGCCGTACTCGGTCTTCCATAGCCTCTCTTCAAGATCTTTCCAAGTTCACGTTCCAGACACGTCTTGGGTCTCCACCTGAGCCACGTAAAATGGATCGTATGTCCACTTTCAGAAGTGACTGCTTTCAGACTAACAAAACGTAAGCTAATAAATCCCCTGAAAATATGACAACAATCAAGCAGGCTTGCCTGGGAATGATAAAAAACTGCATTTACCAAGAAGTTGCATATTAAATTCGAGGAACTGCAGTTGGTATTCGATATAGATATTTATCTTTCTCCAATTCAGAAACATTAAGAGGGGCAAATTTCCTTAACAGCTGAGCAACTATCAGCATCCTAGCAAATACCCTGCCACATGGAGTACAGCAAAAATGTTGAGGTCTTCTAATATTCCTGCTTCACTTTAATGTTTTTGTACTTTCTAGTAACTTCGGGTTGTTTTCAATTTGTTTACGGTTAATTTAGTTACGCTTTTAATTTCTTAACTCAGATAGCATTAAATGATAAGATGATTATTGAATAATGATTTGGAAAGTATTTGGAAGAAAGTCGTATTTACCTTATTTAAGAAAATGCAAGAAAAACCTGTCAGTTCAGAAGGTCCTGGGTTTGAAATTTGAAACCAGAATCTTCAGAATACAAAGCAATAACATTAATCACTGACCGCGACGTGCATTCCATTGGTCTTAGTTGTTTTAACACGTGTGAAGCATAATCTTTAGGACCACCTGGTAAATATCCCAGGTTATAAAGAAGATATGTGAAGATTCAATTTCCCATTACTGTACAGAATACAAAAGAGACAGTCCAGTGGTGTTAACTGTACCTATTAAACACATCTGTGCCAGAAAGGATGAACATAAGCCATAAACAGCAAACTTGATTTTGTAGTTTCTATGTAGATGTAATCGAACGGGAACGAACCAGGAAAACCTGTTCACACATAGACTTTTAAGATTCACTTTGAATAAAAAGTTTTGAATACATGATACAAGAATGTTGTGTGAGAAGCCTAAACTGAAACGAACTGTTCAACTTTTAGTATTTTCTGTATAAAAGTGAATTAGAATTCATCTTTTGCCAATGCTTCACGAACTGAAAGCTAGTTTGAATTAAGAAATATTCCATAGAGTATCCCAAAAGATATATACACGCATTCATTTAATAAAATGTACACTTTAATACATTAAACAATTACATAAGTCAGCAATGGAGGTTAGAAAATTAGCTATTCTAGTGCAGGTGTTAAAAATGAACACAATCCATGTCTTCTGTAAACTCAACAAGGGAAGTTCGATAACAACTTTAATATTCCGTATAATATTTTTGGGGCATCCTGTATGTCTTCAGTTTTCCATGCATCATATTTCCCTATCGGAGCCTTTAAGCTAGACGAAATATGTCACTGTTGATTAGATAAATGCAGACCCCATAGATTAAACATAAGTAGCTAAATATCGCTATTGGCAAAATATTCCACTAGAATGTAAAAAAGCCATTCCGTTATATGCAAATGTTGGCACTTTGGGAAGAGGAGGTATAACTCCTATTAATTCTCAACCTCGGCGCTGTAAGGGGTTGAGTGGTCAGCAGCACGCCCCGGCATCTCATTACCCCCCGGGAATGGACCCCGGTACCCATTGCATAGGAGGCTGGGTAGGCCCCAGAACCGGTCTGGACGCAGAGGCTAGCTGGAAGAAAATCCTCTGGCCCTCTGGGGAGTAGCGAGTGATAATTTCTTCTCAATCCTGATTTGTCAACTAGAGTCATCTAGTAGTGAATCAGGAGAGACTTGGGTGAGAAATGGCCTCTGAATTTTTCTTACGAAACGTCTTGTTAATGCTCGTAAGGTTCTTTTATATGCCGTAAATCTGAGACATGGGACCGCCGGCTTAACTTCCCTCTGAAAGAAGTTGTTCTACGGATTTTTATCACCCTTAAAAATCCGTCGGCCTCGACCGGGTTTGAACCCGCGAATCTTGGGTCCAGTCTAGTCCAACGAGGGCGACAGCATGGGTAATTATTAGGTGTAAATTATAACGTCACACACAAGGCTATGTAAATAATTACCAATGCGTTTATTAATATAGTTAATGCATGGAATAAATGTGATGTTTCTAATTTGCATAAGATTACTGTGTGTGACAGTATAATTTACACCTAACTGAACAACCACAACATTATAATTACCTCCGAGATACACATAAATTTCCATTGTCATTTAAAAATTTAACAAATGACTTAAGATATTTCATAGCATATATTTAATCTGCCCATTAAGAGCGAAGGAAAAATGTAAAACAGTAAACACGTAGTCATTATAAATAGTAAATATTATCTCGTAAGGTTCAAAATCCGTTAAAGGAAACTATTACCACCGACAAACCACCAAACCTACCAACCAACATCTGATATTATATACAATGTATTCTTAAAATTCTCAGTAACGTAATGATTCACTAATGAAACAGGTCTCTACTCACAGACTTCAAAAAAGTGTATGATTCAGTTAAAAGAGAAGTATTGTACATATTCTCATCGAGTTTGGGAGACCCGCGTAACTAAGGTCTATTCCAACTAATATGAGAGTCACTCAATACAAATTCCCCTCTCCCCCCACTCTTTTTGAAACACGTGGTAGGAATGTTACTGTCTGTCCTGTGAACATGCGCTGCTATCATTATGGTACTTTCTCAAGTACTGTAATGCTCTATGCCTACTACATTAAAATATAATGTAACTTTATATTATACACACCAGTCACCAGGCCTCGCGAACAAATAAACTCTTACTTGATAACTCTAACTTCACAATAATTACTGTTACAAGTCACATAACTCACGAAAGAATGTTTTCCTTATGGGTAGTCCCTCAACTGGCTGTTCAACGCGCTGTTCCAATAGATATGCACCCACCCCAAATCGTTTGTACAGAAAGAACTTAAGCAGCATGTATAACTGTAACATTTAACACTATTTATGTAATAAATTCTTACCAAAATGAAGCTCCAAACCGTTATGGCTGCAAAGAATAATATAAATGCTATTGCATTCATATTTTTAAAAAAAGAACAGAAAAGACCACGTTCCCCTTACGCGACTTTGTTTACATCGCCTCTCATATTAACTGGAACGCAGTATAGTTAGCCTTATTAAATCGTGTTAAACGAAATCTACAGTGAAGTCCGCATAGGTAAACATATGCCTGACACGTTTTCTACTCAAAATGGTTTAAAACAAGGAGATGCTTTAACATAATTGATTTTAAACTTTGCTTCACAATATGCAATTAGGATCTATTGGGGGATAACATGAAAACACAGCTCTAATTGAAGCTAATAATAAGGTTGGTCTAGAAGTAAACAAAGAAATCTTATCATATGTTGATGTATCGTCACCAGAATGCAGGGATAAATCAGAACATGAAGATAGCGAAGGGATTCTTCGAATTTGTGGCAACGTTCAGGTATTTGGGAGCGACAGTATCACATAAAAATTTGATTCGTAAGGATATTAAGAGCAGATTCAATTCGGGTAATGCTTGCTTTTGTTTTCTCGTCTGCTGTCTATAAACACAAATAATAAAATATACAACAGTATAATTTTGTCTGCAATTTTGTACGGGTATAAAACTTGGTCTCTGACTCTAAGATAGGAACGTAGTTTGAGGGTGTTTTACAAATGTTCGCTAAGTAGAATATTTGGACCTAAGAGGGAAGAATTATAAGGAGGCTGGAGAAAGTTGCTTAATAAGAAGCTTCATAAGTTGTATTCATAATTAAATAGATCAATTCAAGGAGGATGAGATGGGCAGGGCATGTAATCCGCTTGGGTGAGAAGAAGAATTTGCAAAGGGTTTTTGTGGGCAAACCAGAAGGAAAGAGACGACTAGGAAGACCTAGACGTAGTTGGAAGAATAATATTAAAATGAATCTTAGAGAAATAGGATGGGGTGGTAGGGACTGGATTCATCTGGCTCAGGATAGTGATCAGTGAACACAGTAACGAACTTTTCGGTTTAATAAAATGTTGGGAACTTCTTAAATGGTTGAGCGACTGTTGCTGTCCCAGAAAGGACTCGGCTCTACGGTGTAAGAAAATATGTCTCTACTAATTTTAGACACATTACTAAAACCAAAGGCAAATTAAAATTTTAGAAAAATAGTTATATAATTTACGCAAGCTGTAAAATATACAAATCAAGCATCGGAATAATTTATTCTGCTGTACAGTTGTCTTTGTATTTAAGCACCACACCATGGCAGAGTGGAAAAATAGCTTCACTTAGGCACTAGATAAAGATGAATGGTCAGCTGCATGTTCCGGCAATTTATTCTCGAGGGAAGATATTCCGACAGACACTATTATTAAAGTTAGTCTTGTCAGGATCAGGAAACGTGTAAACAGGATTCATCTGGCTTACGGCAGTGACATGTGTCTAGCTTTTGTGAACACGGAAATGAACTTCAGGTTCCATAAGAGAAGAGGCATTTCTTTGCCAGGGCAGGTGAGCAACAATCATCTTCACTAGTGCGACCTCCCACTGGCGTTATATCTTTCATCCTGCAATGAAGCCTCTCCTGACCAATAGCGACGTTAAGAAATAAGAAAACTGCCGTTTCGAAAACCGTTTCTCTCTCTCCCCATTAAAGGGATCTGATGTCAAGAAAGACATCACGAATGACCCAAACTGGGCGACATACAGGCCTATCGGCCTGTATATACACCTCAACTCACGAGGCAGAGGTAGTTCCGAAACGTCGCAACTGTATTACGTTTCGGCGCTCGGCTGATCATCCGTGAAGATGTAGTTTTATCACGTTTCCGTGAAAAGTTCGTCGTACACACTACCTCAGATAATAAAACGTTTTCAATAGAACATAATTTCACAGCTATTTCCCTATCAGGACCAATTTCTGATATAATATTTTCCGCCTTCATGACAAGAGGCTGACATTCCTGACATCTTTCATCGTCCGATAAAATGGATTACAATAAAGGGGAAGACGCTTACGGCAGATAAAACTTGATTTGTCACGAACAGGCTAAAGGAAAACGTTAAAGCCACGTTTAAAACGCATACAGCAAACAGAAATCCAATTTCACGGAACTAAAACTCATACAAACGTCTACAAATTGGAAATATTTTCATCCAATTTTCCGATAATGGGTTAAAATAACACTATTTCTTCCGTACTAAAATCCGTTTCACATTAATTAAGCGTTGACCTTGTTTTCACACAACAACGCTTTCAGGTTAGAACCAATTAATTTTACAAAATTGTTGCACATTTGTTTTTGATTAAATATTTACATGAACCTAATTTGTGTGCTTACAGCAAAAAGTATATTAGAGACTTAATAGAATTTTACTGCAACATTTCATTAGGGAAGTTTGTTATGTCTGTCTGAACATTAAAGGTCGCTTGTACATTGCTTTTCCGTGTTCCGTTACAGAGTATGCACATTAGAGGGTGCGCACACGTTTAGAATCTGTAATTACCAACATGGAGACTTCTGCATAAATATTGCCATAAGATGTTAAAAACTAATGCGAGAAGTTCATCTAACGCACCTTGATATTCCAGATAATTTTTAGTAAGACCACAAAGAACATGTCTTTCTTTAAAATGTTAAGAAACGTTCTGCAAGAATCTACTGCCCTACAACGGAATAAATATTAAACTATTAAATTTGATCTTAAAAATGAATTGGACCTTACGTGCGTCGCAAAATCTTCTCTTACAAAGCTTGCTCTTTGTAAGTCCTAACATTCGTAATTACGAAACACAAGTTTTTGAGATTTGTTAAATATATAAGGCTTTAAATTATAAGCCGGAAATCATATTGGGTCTTTAATTACAGAGAATAATAAAACATTTGCACTTTTATTTTTCCATTATTCTCTGCTTTTGACCATGATAATTATTTTTATATATTGATAAATTTACGGATACCTATGTAACAGAAATCTATGTACAAATACTGACCAAAGTCTTTATGATAAGCTACTGGTATCGTAGATAGTCAAGAAAAACTCGGAATTTCTGGAACAGAAAACTTCATTACTGTGTTCACATAAGCCTCATACTGGTTGGTCCTGTCCTGCCTAAGTAACTTTGTCTTCCGCCATTCTGAACATATGAAAGATTTAGCTTCCTGTCGTCGCACCTTTGCCCGCTTTCTCTTCTCTGGGGCTCGCCACTCATTACAAATTCCTTTCTCATTCCATTTGTTATGGGTTTTGTAATACGCACAGTGAAAATGCGTAATATGCATAATATGTTATGCCCGGAGGACACGCACGTAAAATTAACTCTGAGGTAAATTATAAAAGCAGCGTACGGGAAACTAACAAAGGGAGATATAGCGAGGCACAAAGTCAAAACTGTGAGTGACAGAAGGAACATCACAAAGCAGCCGCCCTGTGCTGACAGATGGGAGCACACTCTATCACGATATCTGACGGCGACATTTACCCAGTTAATAGCATCGTTTATCAGAGTGCACGCCCATTGCGGATATCTCTGCAACGCTGAAGTTAAACAGCACAAACAAACAGTTCCTTCTGTGTATGTCAAGAAGTCAGCATGATTTATGTAACATTATTAGGCTGTGGGCAAAATTAGAGTCAGAAATATCCACTGACTAAGAGACCTACCAGGAGGAACAGGGTATGAAATAACCCGTTTTAGGAACTTTTCAAATGGTCTAAATATACGAAAAGCCGTTTAACTGAATGAATAAATATGTGCTAAAGGTTGTTCCATTACATAACTAATATTAACTTCGACATGTCCTTCGGGTGAGATGGGTCTATATTTGGCATAGGCCTATGAGATGTTTTGAGCTTGGGCGTGCTAAGTTGCTCAGCTGATTGGTTGTTCTTACACTAGACCTAGTTTGGCTTTCAATGTCGATGGTTTAGTGGTCAGCGTACTATTCTAGTATAAAAATGGATTAGAAATGTGGTCATTGATATTAAAAATTAAAATGAAACAATGTGACACTATAATGACAACCAGTTGCCTGGCAAAGTGATTACAGACAACTACATTCCGACAGTTTTTAATTCTTTCGTTGATGTAGCATTACCGTCTGCAATCCTTCAGTAGAAGCTGAACATTTGATTATTTTTTAAAATAAAATAAGATAAGTTACATATCCGTTCAGAACGCTCAGCAGTTACTTTCCATGCCTATAATATATATATTCGCTGTATTAGTAAGGTGACGGATATCCCACGGGACGAATGTCCATTTTTTGTCATTCGATCCCGCAAGTTCTGCAGCAAATTATCAAACGTTTTATGCGTCATTTGTGTAACTGTAAAACTTCTCCCAGTCTTACCTCAGTTAAAGATTAAATTGAGTTCGGTATGTTATCGTCCCTGTACTGAAGAAACGAATTAACCCAGTGCTGCTTAGACAGCAACCCGCAAATTATCACTGCACCCATGACTTCATCCTACGACATCTTGTTTGTAGAACAACGAAGGCTATTTCCTCAGAGCCAAAGTGACCTCAGCTTGAATCTAACGATTCACCTCTGTCTAATACCTGGATTAAGAAGGCCCGCAACTTTGCTTTCTCCTAACGCCTTCGTGTCATGGGATTTATACACAGCGCCATCTCTAACACCACCAGACGGATTGAGTTCACCAACGCAAAACATCTTCCACTCTTGATTACTTTAGACCAAACAGAATATATTTATACACACACACAGAACATAACAAAAGCAGTGCCATATTTACGCACAGAATATATTTATACACACACACAGAGAGCATAACAAAAGCAGTGCCATATTTACATCACAGTCATTTTGTCTCTTTTGTAGTCAGACTCTTTTTTACAGCATCTATCATTACAACTGTACGTGAAACAGAAGTATGATGTGTGTGAGTAGGAGCGGCAAAGTGGCAGCTAACACCACTCTGTACTTAACTTATTTCAGTGGCCTAATAATATTTGCAGAATCGAGTCCACTTAGGCCCACAGGCAGTGTGATTTTGTCTGTCATTAAGTTAATTACACTACGTACTCCTCACTTGCTTATGTTCAGTTTCACCTATGCCTTATTTGTACATAGCATTCTTATCTCAACTGTCAATGGAGGACATAACGGGGCCACGTACATGACAGTAACAAATTAAATAATCCGCCATTGTTATTGTTTAGATGTGGAAAAGTTAACGGTTTGCTGAGACTGGAATACAAATTTTATTATTGTTTAGAACTAATCACATGAAATTGGCTGTGTTCTGGTAGAAGTTAAATGGCTTCTGCGTGCGGCTTGATTATCGGCCTGTTGATGGAGGCAACCAACGAACACCTCTGAAACGTCGACAAACTTCTACCAGACTACACGGCACAAAGACCCAAAAGACAGCCATTTTCATTCTCACCGCTGTGAGAACTAAACATCTCACAATAATCACATGGCCTGGTAAATTCCACGGAGTACACGCTTCTCGAGAGGCCTACACAGTCACTCCTCTGGACAACAGATTTCCGCCTTAGAACCAGAACTTCCATTGTTGTGTTCAAAAGAGCACACTGTTCACTATTTGGATCTAGACAGATCCAGTATATACCCTTAAATTTTCCATTCATTCTTCAACATCTTATGTCCTTGATCTGATCACCCAAATAATATTACGTGTAAACTGCATCTCGAAATTACGCAATTTTTTCGAGCCTTGTCACTTGGTCCCTCTCAGACCCAAATATTCTCCTCAGGACCTTACTTTCAGACCCCTCAATAGAATGTAATCGCTTAATGTGACAGACCACGTTTCACACCCATACGATAAACAACACTTACAACGTGTACGTAATGTATACTAAAAAAGAAACTTTACCAGTTGCAGCCTAAGGAGTGTCTGGCATATCTTTCTGATCCGCAAACCTTCTCCATACTGAAATTGCATCAATAATTTAGTCATCATGTTGTATATATTATGCTTTGTGTTACAAGAAACATACACGATTCAGAAAAATATCCGTTATTATTGCAAATGCGATAATGAAACTTCCGATTCTATTAACGGCGAATATAAGGTTATTAAATATCAGCTCAGCCCCATGGAGTTAGTTTTCTTTAGGTGTAAATTAAATTAATCACAATGTTCAAGATTTTACCTTATTGAAATGGTATGAACCACACTATTTTATCTGTAGTTCTTCGCACATAAATTTTAGTTTAAATCAGGTAGATGTTTCATGAAACAGACGGACAAACAGACACCACAAGTTTTCCACTTCGAACAAGAACAAATAATACACGAGAAAAACAAAAGTGTTCGAATATATAGGGTGAGTCAGAAGTTTGTATACAAGCTTCGTGTGCGTGTTCCAGGATCAAAATTAAGAAAAAATGCTCCTATTAACATGGGGTCGCAAATGTTTCATTTTCGAAATAATAGCCATAAATAATTTTCAATGTATGCCTTTTTTGCCAAGTATAAGTACAGGGATGTTTCTTTATAACAGTCAAGTGACCCCACAGATAAAAGTCCAATGGAATCAGGTCCGGTGACCTCGGTGGCCATGTTACTGGGCCACCACGCCTAATCCATCGCTGAGGTTACTGTTCATTGAGATGATATCTGACGCGATGGGAGAAGTGTGCTGGGCTCTGTCGTACATAAACCACACTTGTCTTCTTGTATTCAGTGGTACATCTTCAAGGAGACGTGGCAAGTGTCTTCTTAAGAATCGCCGATATGAAGGTCCTCTTAGACGTCATGGAGCATGTGTGGACCAATAAGCATGTCGCCAACAATTCCTGCCCAAACGTTAATTGAAAATCTTTGCTGGAAGCTGGATTCACTTTGATATAAAGTCAATTCAATGAAACTTATTTTTGGCTATTATTTTGAAAATGAAACATTTGCGACCCCACGTTCATAGGAGCAATTTTTCTTATTTTTGATCCTGGAACACGTACACGAAGTTTGTAAACATACTTCTGACTCAGCCTGTATTTACTGTGCTCTTTCACAGCGTCACATACACGAACGAAACTTTAATGATACAGAAGTTCTGCGGTATCGTTTTTGTTTTAAATAGAAATGTGAAAGACAAAACATAATCAGCTTAAATAGAATTATATATTCAATACACATTGTACAAGCCTGAACAAATTTAATAAACAATCGCTAACTCATGACATAGGATCACATAGAATTAACAATAGAATTTAAACAGAATTTAGACTAAAGACATGTCAGAAATGCATGCTTTAAACCGCTATTGTGTCTGGGAACAGAAACTCTGGCTCTATGATTCGTTAAATTAGAAACAAAGAAATAAAACGCAAGCTATGATGGAAAAAATATTAACCCACAAATAAAAAATTGTATGTAAAAATTTAATATTTACTGGCATCGAAAGGTACTGCCTGAAACAAACACGAGGAAGCATAAATGAGATCATTGCACTCTAGCATACAGGGCGACATAATTCAATATGGTTTCCATAAAGCTTCAATTCCACCAGAAACCAGCAGCTCTTTGAGATTTATGTGTCACTGCTAAATTTGATCAGTCAATAACCTTTCGAATATTAGTTTTTCAAGCACTCTACTGTATGGAGTTCTTTTCAGTTGTCTTACTTAATTTTTACAGATCTTTAAGGACACTGTATCAACTGCAAAGATTATGAGACGGCAAGACGATCACGAACGCTGAGTATATACAGAAATAAACGCGGCTACCGCTTCCAGTCTGAAAGACAATTCGATATTCGACTAGAGCCTCCGAGAAACCCCACGTTATACGTTAGTCAGAATTACCGGTAGATCAACACAATGCGAGTATCAACTGTCCGATCGCTACCCACCGCTTTTTCAGCAGGCATGTATATGGGACAAATTAAACAATATACTAGGGACTGTGGATATTACGTGAACGTGTATGTAAAAGTAATATTTTAATTTTTTTAGCTTATTTAACGACACCTTCTCAAATGTGTCGGTTAAGGAGACAAATGGGAGGAGAATCGTCAACGACAAATTGGGAAAAAAATGTGGAAAGAAGGAATGGTAGCCTATTTTAATATAATTTTTGCAGTTGGCTAATTTATAAATAAAAGACAATTTACCAACTGTGGATATTACGTGAACGTGTATGTAAACGTAATATTTTAATTTTTCTTAGCTTATTTAACGACGGCTTCTCAAATGTGACGGTTGAGGAAACAAATGGGAGGAGAATTTCGTCAACGACAAATTGGAAAAAAGTAGGAATGGTAGCCTATTTCAATATACTTTTTGCAGTTGGCTAATTTATATATAAAAGACAATTTACCAACCGCATTATGAAATTTGAGGCTTTCATGGCGGTGAAGATGGTGACGTAGTTCTTTTGGGTTTTAGTGCCGTGTAGACTCGTCAGCAGTTACCGACGTTTCGGAGAAGCATACTGTCTCCATTTTCAGCCCTGACTATATTATTTACACATCACAGCATAGCAGGAAGCCTGTGAATCATGCATTCTAAAGGATTTGTAATGAAGTAATAATCACTTATAAATTAGTAATGAAATGTTTATCAGTAGCAATGGAAAAGCCACGAAAAACATGTCAGGACATAATTAGTAACACTGTAACCTGGGATCCCAACATTACAAAGCAGTGGTGTTATTCACTCGACCGTGGTGTATGCCAACACCCTAAAAAAGAGGAAAAGACACCACATACGCGTTCTGTATACTTCAAAACAGCATATTCCTGCAGGAATTCCGAACAACGTAACGTTTATTTACCATGGAACGTCCACAGACAGGCGTCGACATAAGACAAGAAGTCGTTCCATAACATGGGATTACAACCCTTCATAAGCAGAGGAACGTTACATAATGAAAAGAAAAGATCAGATGTTGGACGTCTTGGTAAAAATGTTCAATAAGATTAAATTTTGCTTTAATGACGATTATTAAAATGATGTTGATGGTGATGACGATAAACATAATAGCGCCTAGAAATGAATTCCTATTCAGTGTCACGAATTGGGATTCTTTTACCATCCCATAACTTAAATCTGATATAACACTCTTATTAGGGTGAGTTAAGTCTCAAGAAACTTTACTAAGACCTCAGGAAATTCTGTTATAAACTGGTAGTAACGTTGAACTCAGTGTCACGATGTCATCGTACACGATGGCTCAAAATGTTTCTTCTCAAAACATTTTACTTTTCTGAAATTTGTTGTGTTTCTGTGCAGATAAAATATCGTTCCGTTACAGCACCAAACATTATTTCCCTGCTTGTCAGATAGTCTGAAGAAGTAAGAAATGTGTGCAATAGAACGTTCCAATGGGAATAAACATTAGAAAAATAGTCCATACGAAAAAAAATAGCAATAAAACAACGAAGGAAATAAATCTGCGAAACCCATTTCTTATTTTTTACAACGGAAAATGACCCCAAACATCACTATAAGAAAAGTGTTGTGTGTGACGTTTTATACTTTTCTCTATAGAAATTTAGTTCAGTTAGCCACTGTCTCATGACGGACTTAACACAACGCGCAAGCTTTACAGAATAAGTATAAACAGCAGCTTGTAGAATTTTCGAGCATTTTGAATGCCTCAGAAAAGGCTCCGTTCTACTTGAGCGACCAAACGTAGTAGTTACATCTCTTGCTTCGTATTCAGAATATGTGGAGTTCACATCTCAGCCCGGACACCAACATCCTGACTAAGGCTCTTCGCAGATTTCCTCAGTCCCCCAGTCCCCACTGACCTCCGATAATTCTACAAAGCAATTTTTTTTATACAGAAGGATACAGAACTGCTTTGCCTGCATTAATGTATATCTATAGTCACCACTTCATGGTTGTTCGAACACCAGCCGCCACTCATGGTCGCTTAAAAATCAGGCACCTTTCCTGAGCGAAGACACAATATGGTTAGGCCTCTCCAGGCAAACTTTAACTCGGTCAAGAAATCATCTTGGCGATAAATTTCAAAATAAATGTGAATGGGAGTGCCTCGCCCGAAACTCATCTTTCATTCGTACGCTAAACTTTACCTAAAGTTGACCGCTACAAAATATGGTATCATAATTTATTACAATATATTTAAAATACTGAATTTATTAGGCAACACTAGTTATATCACACAAACAACAATGATAAAATGTAAATCATAGCAAAAATTCACAAATTAAATGTAATAAAAAATCCTAACCCACGTTACAAAACGTTTCGCCACTATTTAATAATTCTGATTCTTAATTTGGATTACTCAAATGACTAGTTCGAAAGCATTAAATTAGTTCAAATACTTTTGTTTCCAAGAATTAAATATGAATACAAGCTGATCTGTTCTGTATGACGATGAGACGACTCCTTGTGCTGGTGTGATCCCATGGCGCCTAGCTAATTGCCCTGGTACCGGAGATGGTAGCGGAAACTTTAATTTGCTGCTCGACTGCAAGTTGCTTTGACGTGAGCTGGATAGATAAGAGGCCTTGTACTCAGCGCGCCGAGCTTAAGTAAAAAGGAATCTTCAAGTTAATCAAAATGGCTGCCTGGCATAATAAACAAATCAGAATCAAATCCGTAAAGTTTTGTCTCCTATATCAGAGAAACGTAATGAGTACAAATAAACAAAAAGAGGAAAAAAATGATTTCTGTAGACAACCCAATATGCGTAGAGAGAGTTACAGATGGCTGTCATTATATAGTGTACATATAGTGTAGGCCTACATAACCACAGACAGCTACGAAATGAATAACTTTCTTTTCTGCGGAGAACTGTGGCCTACTGGAATAAAAAACAGTTCGGTTTTAACAATACGTCGCCATAGCCGACAGAAATGGTGTACGTTAGTGTGTTTATGATGTTTCAGAGGAAAGAATCCTGCCAAACTCACACCTTGTGCTCTTTACTGAAGGGTTGTCATGGCAACTAATTTCATCACACGTAACCCTTGCGACATTATTATTCTCGTTCTTAATAATCTTACGGATTAGGCCACGTCGCCTGTTCCAATCCAGAATTACTTCTGAAATTGTGTTTCAGTTTCGACATTTTGGAACAATCCAGAATTACTTCTGAAATTGTGTATCAGTTTCGACATTTTGGAGGACTCCTTGGACGAGTGATTAGCGTGCCTCAAAGCCTCTACCTAAACAGGACAACATATCACAGAAAAACGCGGACAAACATCCATGCTGTAAGTGGGCTTCGATCCCAACGTCCAAGCGAACAACGCCAAAGCCTCAGACTGCAGCCACTGCGACCGACCTCTTGCGATATCCGTACAATTTATGACCTGAATATTGTCATTTATTCATTCACAGTCTAGATACAAGTCTCATCAAGATGCTATACAACCTTGTTGTTCTTTTGCGTAAAGTTGTAGTTAATACATTTATCTCTATAAATCCGTACAGAAAGAACTATGAAAGGTTTTGACAGGCCTGCTGCGTTCACTAATAAATAAGGTATAATCAATATCAGACATTCAAGTTCAACTTCTTGGATAACAAACCCATGAAGTTACAACAAGGCTGCCATTACTATCCCTAAACGTGATTTTATTCTTGATGAGAAATTTTAACGATAATAATATCGACAACATATCCAAAAACTTACTGTGTAACTGTAAATCCTAAAATCAGATTATCCAGTAACACATCGTGAATTATAAAAACAAATAGGAGCTAATTAAAATGACCTACGAATGCCGGATAAATGACTAGAAAAATTAAAATAATTATTATATTTGTTTACCGTCAAATCACAAAAAATAGTAAGATAAGATAATTAAAATGATTAAAATATCATCTTATGTTCCATATCGAGCATTCGATTTACATCGGAACATTCACATGTTTCGGTTTATAAAACCGTCATCAGGTGTAAATTATAAACTTTTAAACTCAAATTACAATTATTTATAGTTTTACAATTTTATACTTTTATCATCTTTCTCAGTATATTTTTGGAAGTTGTGTTTAGATATTATTAATATAAAATATGCCCTTTATGTGGGGCGACAGAAAGCGAGATTCACATACTATTAAAGTGTACGGAAACCGGGAGGTGGAGGGAACAGCTCCTGAGGAACAAGTGGTTCACCGTTGGCGAAGAGTTGGCCTTCAAGAAAATTTTAAGCACTACGAATGACACGGAGGTCAGGGATGGAGGGAAATTTCTGTACAAAGTAAGATGTAAAAGACAGGTCAAAATTAGGAATTTAGAACTGCCACTGGGGTAGAAGGCACGAGAACAATA
>NW_019060319.1:225599-247508 GCF_000696155.1 Zootermopsis nevadensis | reverse complement strand
TCTGAACCGATTGCTATTTCATATATGACTGGTATAAACATCAATAACACCACCTCAACAATAATGTTATATTAATAATATCTAGACACAACTTTCATAAAATATACTGAGAAAGATGATAAAATTATAAAATTGTAAAAACTATAAATAATTGTAATTTGGGTTTAAAAGTTTATAATTTACACCTGATGACGGTTTGATAAACCGAAACATGTTGTGAATGTTCCGATGTAAATCGAATGCTCGATATGGAACATAAGATGATATTTTAATCATTTTAATTATCTTATCTTACTATTTTATTGTGATTTGACGGTAAACAAATATAATAATTATTTTAATTAATATCACAATATGACGCAACTATACTATCTCATGACTAGAAAAATGTTTTATCTTCACAATCATTTCCTAGAATTCGTCAGACGACAAATAGAATTTAATATTAAATTAACAAAATTTCAACGCTTATAATAACATTCTATTCATTCAAAATAAATACATTTTTTACATAAATGTTAAACAGGCAACATAATGACACTTAAGTACCAAGCCAAAGAAAATAAACTAATTTGGCAGCATTAGAAAATTTAAATTTGATGTCCGAGCTGAGTATCGCCTGACATAAAAAAATCATTTAGATGTGTTTAGGCTAAGGATTGTAAAGTAGTTTTCCATATTTATCGACCTTCTTACCCAAAACAAAACCACAGGTACAAAGAAGGAATACACGTGACAAGAATCAGTTTCTTTCTTTGTATGAATTACATGAGAGAAATGCTTACTGAGAACTTCATGTCCGTCCGAACGTTTCCCCTTCGAAACTACTGCACGCATTAAAAAGAAGTGTTTTGTGCGGTTATGATAAAATCCGAGGACAGAAATCAATTTTGGATCGTACGAAACTCAATAAAAACTGAGTTTTCCTAATACGACCATAAGAACAAAAATTTAGTACGTCTTTAACAACACTAAATATAGATCTAATCAAGACCTAATCATTTCATTCGAACTATTACTGGTAAATACAAGGAAAGAAGACAGGCCCATGTGACTTAGAACAACGTGGCATATACAGAGTCAATGCTCATTGCCTTAGAATATTGTGTTATGCAGTCCCGCACAAATTATTAAGGTATCTGTGTTAGTCTTTTTCAAGTGGTATGGGCATGTAGCGCTATCGCAATGTGCACTATGCAAAAACAGACTAGTTTAAATTTGTGTAGACTTTGTAAAAACATTGTAACTGAATACATTCACGTTTGAAAAGAAAATGGGATGACAGAAGAAAAACGGTGACAACGCTTGCTGGCAAGTATAACACAATAAGGTCACCAGTTTGAGCATCTCCTCTAGTATGAAACACAGACTGATGTTTTCAAATAAGAGTATATAACAGTTGTTTCGCGGAATTTCACACCGTTATATATTCGAAGGCATTTAACATTAGCACTATATACAATGTGATTTCTTGGTTAAGATAGATTTCTGTCTGCAATGAACGCACATTTAAATGAATAACATACGGACATCAAAAGGCACTTATCCCACTCAATAACGTTTGTACTCCAACTATTTTTCACTTGTTTTACGAAGAAATACGTTATATTTCACAGATCTCTGCAAATAAAGTGACGGGCAAGACGCCGCCGTATTTCTTATAGTTGTACTTGGTATAAAAGTAATTGAAACATTAATTTCAGATACTGATATCTTCACCACATTCAACAAATAATTTCCTAAATCTGTCACACGTTTATTGCCAGTACTTACACATATATTATGCAATTCATAAGTCAAAGATAAAATGACACGTTAACGTAAATATCTCAAGTATTAACCCCTTAATGTCGGCAACAAAGTGTCGCACAGCGTGGGCGACTGTCCTACATCACAATAACATCGTATAAATGGAAGAATGAATGAAAACGTAACTACTCTCACACATCTTCTGTCGTATCTGACTCTGAGAGTTTTTCTGTTTATTTCAGTTCGTGTTGGTCCACCTCTCCTAGTCGTGGCTGGTATTGACTTACATTACAATGGTTCCTTTAGAACGACTAGATAACATTACATAACTGTTCCACCATCACTGTAACAAGCAAACCTCATACTCATTGTTTGAAATGTTTACCATTTAATGCCTGAAATTTACATAAATAATATTTTAAAATTAATATTATATATCCAAAAGCTCAAACATCAAGTCTTTGTTGGAAATATTTCGGCTAATGACGTTTAATAAAAGTGTAGTTCATTATATTGAGAACCAAATTAAATTTAAAAATATTTTTTGTGTTAGAATGCCGAAAAATTAAAATGTTCACAGATCAAACGTAGCAAACAATGATATCAAGGTAACAAAATACAAAATATGGTATCGGCTTGTTTATGCGACATGCAGCAAAGAAACTAAACTTAAAACAATTCGCTGGTAGCGCGGCACTTTTCAGGCTTCCGAAAAGTTAGACATTGCTGCCCCATAACATGAATCTAATAATTACAATAACCTTTAAACTAAGGATGTTGTGTGGTTTCCGGTTTTCACGAAGGCGATGACGTTAATGAAGATTTCTGTCTTCTGGGTTATTGCGCTGTGTAGTCTGGTCGATGTTAACCAACGTTTCAGAGGTCATACTGCCTCCGTCATCGCCCTGATGACGGAGGCAGTATGACCTCTGAAACGTTGGTTAACATCGACCAGACTACACAGAGCAACAACCCAGAAGACATAAATCTTCATACTCACCGCTGTGAGAACCTCAAGTCTTACGATGACGTTAATGTTGTGCTTCTGGACTGTGACGCCGTGCGTAGTTGTAGGGTATATCAACGTTTTGTAGGAACATACAGTCCTATCTTCAGGGTTAAGGATAGAGACAATACCTCTCCTATGAGCCATGTCTCATGGCTTGGAGTGGCCTATCTCCACCATCTCCGCGATCTTTGGAGCCACAGGCATCGATGCCCTTATGAGGCACTGCGGCGGGCAGTCTGTGTGTCCGCCGAGCAGGTTACTCCGCCGGAGAGAGAGTGCCTGAAGACCAAATTTTCCTGCCTGTTGTGAGATAGGTCTAATCTTGCGTTTTCTTCTGTATATGTCGAAAGTTGCTGGTCGGTATCCCAGCCGGAAACCTGAACAGAGTGAGTTTTGTTTGACTGTTGGTTTTGTTTTTTGACTTTATCCTGTATGTTCTTTTTTTATTTATACCTTTAATATATTTTAATTATTTGAAACTGCCTTCATATTATATATATTTTGATTATTTGGAACTGCCTTCATATTACTTTGGTTTTACCTTCTGAAATCCTACGGCCGTACCACCTCCCGGTCTCTGGGTGTTATTTCAATCCATTTTCATGGTCGCCGGTAGGGCTCACCTATTTCTACTGGTTTTATTAGTACAGTACTTCAGCTGCGTGGTCGGCATAATAAAGAATGGGACAAAGTGGTCGAAGTGTGAATATTCAAGAATCAACTCATTTTACAAGTAGATAATTATTTAACATACGGAAGGTAAGAATTCTTTCAAAGGTTGGATATGCTCATGTATTTTGCGCCGTTCAGTCTCGTAAATAGTACACGGCGCAACGTGCCAGAATATACTGATTTTCAGACTCGTCACCGCGACAACACGAAATCTCACCTTTACAGAATCTTTGATCACCAAATACAGTGTAGCGAACCCGATTTTAAACTTAGCCCGAACCGGTGATTATATTTATAACCTGGTTAACTTAAATAGGAGATGGACCTTAGGCTGACCAATCGTGACAAACCTACCTTCACCATCTAAAAAGACCACTTCCTTGGTAGCCAGAAACTAAGGCACATCACCACTGGGAGCTAGTAGTTTTAGCAAACTTATAGACAGAGAGTCAGCATATCTAGCATATCACCATAGGAAGCTGGTGGTTGCAGCAAACCTGTGGGCGGTGACCCACAGTCAGGCTTAATTTGGCAAACACCAAGTGCCTGGAAGTGCCACATGGAATCTTACCAACTACGGAGAGCCAAAGTGGTACAGTTACTTGGCACTACACAAGACCAGGGAGCCTAAAAGGCCCATGTCTGAGGGCAGTAACGTAATTAAAAAGGCCTAGGGACCTATGGACTCTACGAGACCGGGGACCTACAGGAAAATCTCGATTATGGCCAGCAACAAAAGAACTAACACAGCTTCCATTGAAAGTTGACTTCTCAGAAGGAAGTCAGGAGTTCTAGCATACCACCTCGGGGAACTGACTGTGTCAGCCAATCCAGGTAAGCTGGGAAGACAACTACTCTCTTTTTACGTCGGACAAAAATGTAACACTGGAAATTAAAGAGGAAGTGGCGAAAGATACGCACAAAGACGGACTACAACTCAGGGCCCTCATTTAAAACGCAATTTCTCTCGGCTTGGAGTTAGTAGTTCTGCTATACCACCTCGCGGAGCTGACAGTATCAACCAACCCGGGGAAACTGAGATGACAACCGCAAGATCCTGGCATATAGGATACTGTACTTCAAGGTAGGTACGCGGCTGCTAGCATATTACGTGAACGGGGATGCACAACGGCCCAAGAAATGATCACGATATAAGGGTTGGTTAGGTGCACTAAAGAATAACGCATTTAAAGAGAAGTTTCTAAAGTTTTCTGTTAACCATTACTTTCCCCTTATAAGGTGACTAAATCTGAAAAGTTTTCTGTTAACCATTACTTTCCCTTTATAAGTTGACTAAATCTGGCATTTTACTGCTGAAAAGCTACGCATGATAAGTAATGGAATTATAGAATATTTAATTTACAACTACGGTTAAATAACAAAAAAACTCAGACGGGATATTACAGTGTTCCACATCTCGTTTTTTACTATACTACTATACTGAGGATCTAGTTTGTTGTGCTTTTCAAACAAGCTTTCACAGAAACTGAATTTTGATATACCTAAACCGTAACAAACGACATATAATATGGAACTGCGTTTGCTAGAAATGCATAATACAATAATATTCTCTATCCTCTATCTACAAACGCACACTAACCGAAACGAAATACAATCGAATTAATTACCGTTTCATGAAGCACAAAATTACTAACGCCTAGTATCTGACCACGTGACAATGGAATCATGCACACTTAATTAAAATCATCCAGGGGCTCATTTAACTTGAAATTTAAATATGGCATTAATTACAACGTAGGATAAACTGGAGGTGCATATTTGTGTTCAAATCAGCAATGTCACGTACATAACAGAACATTAAGCTACTCAAATTCACTTCAGTTTTGTTAAAATTATTTTCATTTATCAGAAAATCTCAATATAATTTTGTGCAAATTTTATTTTTAATTTTTTTTGTTAATTTGATATTCACGCAACTGAGGACGAAATGTTTTGTTTTGGGATTTAAATGATATTCAGTCATTCCGCATTAACACGTTTAATAAATATTCTTTCAGCGGAATTCCATTAAATTATTCTGATATTTGACATAGAGTACTGATATTTCTCTATAAGGCCTAATTTATACTATGTTACGTAACGCGTGCAACCGTTCCTTTCTATCTTAGCGTTGCCCAGTATAAGAGAAGGGTTACTGATGGGTAAGGATACGTAAGGGAAACACTTCCGGCCCCGTTAAACTGTTTATACCAGGCACGAATCGGCGGTCCTAATGGTGGATTCTTGTGATACGTTGTTCTGAAACGTGCATCAAACTTAGTTTCGATAAACTACTCCACGCACCTTCCCCTCTCCTGTGGGTTCGCAGCGACTAACCTGATTCAAAGGACGGAGGCAGTGTAGTGGAAAACAACGGATGCCGCTGTCTACCGTGAAACCGGTGGATCTTCTCTCGCACATAACACTCAATGTATTAATGTATTTTAATAAAGTTTTAGTCACACGTAAAGTTGTAAAGATTATTCATACACACCATTCACATAACATTTTGAAACAATCGAGCCCATTGGTCCTTAAGTTTGAGCCTTATTGATGTTACTGCCATTTGTTCCTCGAGGCATAGCTGGTCCTTTTCCGTCTGGAACTGCCAGAATCTATACGCGAAAATGTGCAAGTAGCAGGTGTTTCGTGTTATGTTCGAATTCGTACAGGACTATTGGGGTTTTCCTGTTGCTAACTTCCCAACTAGCAGGCACAAGGGTGACTAACTGTAATTCATAAAAGGCGGCCAGCCCTATAGTAATTTCTTATTCAATGCTAAATTGCAAGAAGGGGTCCGCATAATCGCATCCGCTTTCTTCTCAGAAAACCGGTTTCTGATATCGAAATACCCAATTTATTTCCATATCTCAAGGCAGTCTGTCTGGATTCGAACTGAATGGCACACGCACGCACACATGTATGTAGGCGTGTGTGTGTGTACGTATGTATGTAAGAAGATATTTTTATTCATTGAACATCGTAGGTCAAAACGACCAGCTAACCATTTGTTAGGCTCCTAAACACACACACACACACACATATATATATATATATATACGGCGATCAACAGCGCCCTCGTTAAAAAATCTCTTAATTGCTGAAACCGGTCAGTATTTCATACTTTGGAGTTGTACGGTGACCTTGCGAAAGGGAAGCAGATGATCTTGGAAATTGCTGATTCGATTTTTTTAACAGATTTCGTTTTAAAATTTTGATCTGTCTCCCTGTCTGGATCTTAATGCTGTTTCAGCATTTCCTCAAATGTACGTGACGCTTAATATTACAGAAATTCGGAAGAAAATTATATTCCAAATTTATCTGGAAGACAAAAATATCTTCCGAGTCTTAGGCAGAAACTCTGCAGTCAATTTTCTCAGTAAAATAAATGTCGTGATAAAAACAGAGTAGGTATTACTGCTCAAAT
Organism: Zootermopsis nevadensis; assembly: GCF_000696155.1. The sequence goes on along the minus strand of NW_019060319.1, from coordinate 240,651 downwards.
TTCACAGGCTGCAAGACTCAAGAGCGTCCACTCGCAGACTTGAATCGCCAACCGGCAGTTGGTAGTGTTTGCAATCACTCCAGAAAAGAAATTCTGGAGAACTCTTAGATACTTGAAAGTAGTATAAAATAATAAGGCGGGGGAGAAATAAAAGAGCACAAAACAGAGGAAAAATAAAGACACTGAGGAAAGAGAGAAAAAGAAACAAATGTTTTATCCTCGCACCAATGATGATTCTATTGTTGCTGAAGAAGCGTTCTAATTTCCGGGGCGATCACAAGGAGCATTTGCAAAAATGTCCCTATTGGTCTTACATGTCTCTTCTTACGCCTATACCTCGGAACATGATATTGGGAAACAAGCATTTGTCGATGCACTCCTGTTATGGTTAAGATCAAACGACAACGGACATGAAAACCTACATTCCTTTCAGCGCCTGTTGGGCGTAATGCTTATCGGAGGAAAACTGGTTTCGAACATCAGTCGCAGAGTAAAATAAAACAACACTTCATGCCCAACAGGCAACACCTTTTTCCCATTTCTTAACCGTTTTTCGTATAAATAAACAAGACGAATTGAGGACTTGGTGAAATTTAATATTGGCGACAGGTGTATTTGTCGGCCGCCCCGAATACTGTATGTTATTTGTGATACAGCATTCGCGAAATAAAAGCAAACTCGCCAGAATTGTTAACCTATGCATACATTTCCTGCGATTATATCCAGTTTGACGTTCATGTTAACAGTGTCCGCCTAATGACAATTTCCGTACGAAACGAAGAACATGTTAATGTTGTGTGTTGTGAAAAATTAGCACGGAATGTACTAACTCCTCTGGGGCATCCTATTTCTACAGTAAACTGGTTCCATCCTACCGTTCATTAAACTGTAAATTAAATGTAGCGGAAAACTCAGTGGGAATTGGCCTTTGTTATTATATACGTCAGCTTCACTTGTAGAATTTAGCTGTTTAAACAAGGGACCTGATGATGAAAGAGACCACACTTGGTATCAGAACTCGCCCAATTTATTCTTTGATCACTAGAGAGAGAATGTACTTGTCCTTGCCGGTCATACGGAAGCACGTCCACATGAGATTCAAGAGCTTTTCTAGTGTCTTCCTCCCATCCAGTGCAGTGGTTTGCGCAGCTACCAGAAGCTCGTCAACATATGCGCACTGCACCATCTCATACTGCATAAGCCTATATAAATAAAATGACAAAATGTATATATTTTACATTAAAAGTAAAACAAACTGCTGTTAATATGCGCAACGTGCTCCGTTATCAAGTATTATCGTTCTCGTGATGTACGGCAGCGGAAAGTCTAGTGCGATATCGCTGTACGCCGTTGGGATGTTCATATAAAGGCGAAGCGATATTACACGGATACAATAAGCAGTGATCACATAGTTGACGGCTTCCTTTCGGCACACAAGTGAAAATAAGTGGAACTTTATACCGCTGTATCTCACGTCACCGCGCCCACATTCCAAGCTGTATTCAAAGAACCTTTAAAAACTCTTAGTTCGTAGAGCCAAGTCCAGGAGTCCGGTCACTCCATTATGATGCCAAATGATTATAGCTCAGATACAAAGCCGGAGTGTTAACCACTTTGGCGCGACTCTCGGGGCATTTTTACTGCGACTTGTAAGGCATAATTTTGCAGATGTCGAGAACGAGCAAGCATGCAACAGGAGAGAGATAAATGGTATTCCCATCCAACGCCTCATCGTTTGCCACTCAACTCCGATTATTGTGTAAGTACATATACGTGTGTAATTATCAGCAGCGGTCTATCAAGCCACGGAGGTTGAATAAATTGCAGCCCACAAAGAATCTGAGGAAATAAACTAGAGTCCATAATTAATAAATAATCTGTTTCAAAAGTAAAACCGTTTGCCAGGGAATACACAAAATAAAAATAAGTGACTTCAACATGGTGCTCGAAAGGTTGTAAGAAACAAACAAATAGGTGCTGGACAGTATGCAAAGACTATTCAGAAGTACAGGTAGGACTCGGTTTACGCCAGGGTTAGGTTCCTCAGATTTCCGGCGTAAAATTAAGCGGCGTAAATTGAAGAAAAAATATAATGGGAACATATGTAAATACTTTAGGTTCCGTTCCAAGATTTTCAGTAATCAACACAAAATACTTGAAAAATGTTTTATTTTATGAAATTTATGTATTGAAAACTGTATAATGTTTAAGATAATAATGCTTAAGAAAAAAGAAAGAAAATTTACTGCTTCAAAAACGATGGAATAGATGTCTGTTTGGTTTTCTTCTTTCCTGATAATAAGTTATAGTATAGCTGTAGAACTGTGTCAAATCCTCAATTCATGTAATTTGCTTTCTCTAGCCGCCTTTTATATTCCGTTTTTGTTTAATCATTTAAATTTTATGCCGCAGTTTATCATTTAGTATTATAGTTTTATTACAATGTCGGGACCATCTGTGTCTTGGAAGTCGGACAGTGTCATGACTCATCACCCCCTCCAATCGTGATCTGAGAGAAGAGCAAAAGCGAAGGGGGCGTAAATTGAAGCGGCGTAAACCGAGTCCTACCTGTATTTCATAACACAAATGCAAACCAACGGCATAATTTTAGGGTAAAATTTAAAGTGCAGACAATTATGGCAACTGGGTTACAAAACCGACATGAGTAGTTCTGAATTCGATGTTTTAACTGTATTGTTTAAGAGGACACCTTTGCTCGTGACGATGTTATTCTGGCTTGTGACGTCATGTAGACTCGTAGGTAAAGGTCGAGCGAGTAGTCGTGATTGAGGTTACTAATCGGGCTCCTTAATGCGACCATGCGATTACAAAATTAGCGTGTCACCGTTATTTGTCACAGTGTATTAAATGAGGGCGGGGGACGAAGGAAGTAAGGAAGGTTCATACGACAATCTCCGCTTGTGCTCCGCTCTATACCATCCGTCTAACGTGATATGTCTCTGTTGTACGTAAAAAATGAGCAACTTGCGCCTCTAACAAAGAAGCTTACACCGACGCACAAAATTTTATTTGATCGTTACATACCTGCTTAGCCCTCCCGCTTCTAGGTTAAAACGAAGTCCTAGGAATTGGATCAAAAATCACGACGACGGAGTACAGACAAAATGCAAACATCTTGAAATAAGCCACGCAGAGCTTCCTTTCTGATCCCTTCATACTCACAATAAATTAAACCCTGTCACCACTTACGATGGTAAGTACCTTATACAGTCAGCAAAACCCCATTAAATTATACAGAACCACCAACCTTCCTCCGTACTAGAAATTCTGTAATAACAAGCAACTGCCCAATAACAAAGCCAACATGCAAATTAACACTCGTACTTAAGAGACTGCCGGCCACGCGGCCTTAGGCATGGTCTTCGTGTTCCTGGCCACTGCGACCGTGGGTTCGAGTCCCACTGAAGGCATGGATGTTTGTCCGCGTCTCCTCTTCCAGTTTGGTAGGTAAAGACTGGCCACCGAAGGAACTGCGAACTCACCGTGGTACTTTCACATGAGCGTCCCGGGATCCCAGGTTGAATTCTTTGCCTGGAGACCAACTATCCTCACTGAAATTTTTTGTGGTTTTCCTTGACCTCTTCAGGTAATTGCCAGGATAGTTCCTTAAATTAGGCTATAACTGCTTCCTTACATATCCTTTCAAACTTATTATTCATTAATCATTCTTTCATTTGCCACAGAATAGTCTGACCTACTGACAGACCACAAATAAATTAATATAAGGAATTAACTAAGTCTGATTTTGGATGTGATGCATGTCAAAATTCCATAAAATAACAATTTAAGTGTGTTTTTATAAGCATGAAGGAATTCCTCTAGGTTGGAGACATAATATATGTGGCTGGCCAAATTGCTTTGGTTCCTGGGACAATGCAGTTGGTGGAAGGAGGAGTTAGGAAGCAGTGTCGGTTGGCCTTGCGCCATGTTGGCAGAATTATAAAGGCCATGGATCCAAATACCCAACTCAGGGATGTTGTACAGGTATGTCTTATGGCAATATTAAAATAATAGTAAAGAAATAGGGTAGTAGGGTGTGGTCTGGAGTCCTGTGGTTTAAGACATTAATGGCATACTCATGTGAACATGGTCATTAATCTTTGGCTTCTATAAAAGATGGGGATTTCCTTAGAAGCTTTTGTTACCACTTAATGTTGCCTGGTGTAGGGCTTTCCATGCAAAATCTGAAATATTTTACAGTTGTTACCACTAATGTAAAGCCAGTTGAATTTAATTTAATCTTAAAATAGTCTATGATTATCATTATATATATATATATATATATATATATATAACATGTGCGCAGTTGGTAATTTTGCTTCAGAATATTACGATAACCTTAGTGCAGAAAGTGATGCATTATTCTGATTTACTACGACGCAACGCAGTTTAAAATAATAATGTAAATTTCAAAATATCTTTTGAAGTTGGCCTAGATCATTGAGTGGCTAATGCAAGCCATGGTGGTGATAATTATGATTGTTATTATTATCAATGTATCTCATCTGAGTACTTTTCAGCAGAACCAACAGGCACAAAATGTCCAATTTGATTTTCCAGTTTTATCGTTACTATCCGAAACAAAGAAAATATAGGAATGGAAGGAGACAGACTGAAAACAAGATTCGAAAGGAGTACTCTTTAGACTACAATGATATTCCAAATGTGTTCTAAACACCACATCACGTAACTCATTGTTGCATTAATGGAGTCCAAGGCCACTCATGCACAACTGCTTTCCCAACAATGCTTTATGCCATTCTTGCACTAATGTTTCAACCAGGATCGTCGCAACACAGGGGTGTCCGAGCCTGGTGACTATGATGGGACGGGCAACCAACGGGGAAAGTCCCTGGACCACAGAACTCCGCAGGGCGAACGTCACTCTCAGATTCCTAACGTAGATAAAAAGTTAATTCACTGTGTTCCCAGCAAACGCAATGCTTTAAAGTCCCGCATTTTGACATCAAACTGTTTAAGAATAGGTGGTGTAATTTCTGCACATTTTAACATAACTTCGCGACACAATAAATCGAAATACTTTTTAAAATAGAATTTTTGTACTGATCCAGGATATTTGCATATTACTTTTAATATTTCTTATCTGTAATGAAACAATAAGATACTCGCAACATTTAAACCAATTAATCTTAACTTCTTGCATAGGCGATGCCACGCGGCAGAGTCCTTTTCGAGAAAATAACAGTCGTTCAGGTAGTGAGAAAGTTCCCCGTCTTTCATGGAACCTGAAGTGGTTACAAGAACCTGATGCTGATGCTGCCCTACGCCAATAGAATTCTACACCGATCCAATATCTCTAAAATACATGTTCATATTGGCCCAGAGCTCGATAGGGGCTTTCACCTCTATGCCACTGGCAACAGTACAAATTTCAGATCTAGCGTCAGTGAATGGCTCGTAATTTATTCCGGCGGCTGCTGTAAATAACGCTCGGCAGGACAATTACTTTGCTGTATACGCATATTATAATTAATACAACCATAAACGGGCTCTCAGTCTGGCAGCAACCCAAAAATTGTATGGTAAGAGAGAGAGCCCGAAATAAACGCGGCTGATTCTCAAAGTGCTCTGTTGCTTTGCTTTCTAAACAGTAAAAACACAGATGTACGTAAAGGAACACGTAAGTTATAAGGGAATTCTTGTGTATTGAAACTAATTCTAAATTAATTATTATTATTTTAAATCAGAAACTATTACTAACTGAAATCATACTGATTGAGGAGAGAAGAGTCATAATTTTAAACTCTGGCGTAATAAAGCCGGTCCAACAGGCATAACTGATATTGAAATCATTTTACAAATTACTCTTTTGAAAATCAACTCTCATCGTCTCAAAATTAGCAATGTACGATGAGGAACTTCTGCAATATCTAATCTTGCTGTTCAAATAATATATTTACTACAATAAATTTATTATTGAAGTTAAATATAAAAAGGATACTGACAATTTTTTCACGTTCAGTAAGTTTCAATCCCTTTTAAGGATTTTTTCAAGTTGAACAAGTCTGGAAACAAGAAAAGGTTGAATGAAACTTCAAAGACAATAACAAACCAGTAACATCTTAATCAAGATTCGCTCTTCGTTAGCAACAGTTTTGAAATGTTAAACAAGCGTCCATTATTCGACTTACTTTAGACGTCCAAAAAATTATCCGTATTAAAGAATCAGTTTCTTCGGACTTTAGAGGTTTCAACTTCCTACAGGACTGTGGTGATTTTGTTCGACACGTTACGGAATGATTTATGGACCGGAATGGTAAATCATTTATTCACCAATCTAATCATATATTGAGCGGTATTCGCTCCATTGTTAGTTACACGTGCAAGCTGCTCATGCAGTGCGTATTACTGAGAATAGAATTTGGCAGAAAAGTACTGAGTAGGGTACGCGCAAGAGCACTGTATGCCACCTCTCGTTTCCTCTCTCTCCAACAGTTACCGTTCTTTAGGACAAGATAAATAATGCACCGAAAAATAGTTCTTGACGGTCTGGTTCTGAGAGGTTTTCCAAATGAAATTTAATATACCAAAAGCATATTTATTTCGTAACAACAGACTCTTTCAGGTTATATTGCAAACATTTCTACATAATACTTACATTTTCCAAGTCCATTTTCCATTTATATGATAATCATTACTGTTCTGAGTATTTGCACCATTTGGCCTGTTAAAAGTGTTTTCTTCTATTTCGTATATATAACCGCAGCTGCGGTGTTGAATGTCAAAAATAACGTAAATTGTTATGCGTACGTGTAAATGTTGTGGCGAAATTGAATTTTAAAAAAAATCGTAAACCATACTGATTTCTGTAAATGAAGGTCAGAATTTCTTTGTTATTGCTGATTACAGTTCCATACAATTTATTAACTTCAAGAAATCCCCCACCTTTCATATAACATCAATGTCAATTCCCGTGTTCCCAAAGCCCCGCTAATTGTCAGATTCTTTTGTTGCTTGCGTCCTTCCAAAGTATCCGTAAAATTGGAGGATCTTCTACATTACGTAACATCCTCCCCTTAGGTACCCAAGCTAAAAGCGGATATTCGACGTCGTCCGTATCCTGAGGACACGCCATGCCGCGGTGACAGTGTCCTGCTTAACACGGTATGGATATTTAGACACAATTTTATTTTGGATAGATATTTCTGCGTGAACGGGTTCTTTAATTGGAAACCAATTACTTAAATGCATCAACATACTCCTCCTGTTCTGGTCACAATCTAAGGCCAATAAATGACCAGTGTCGGCCACAAGATTCTATCCGTCCAGTAGTCTACTTTAGAGGTCAACATCCGGTAAAAATTGCCGAGCTAAATCTTGTGTTCTAATAAACAGAGAAGATCAGTGAAGTGGTAACGTTCTAGATTTCTGTTTGGGGGAGAAGCGATTCAATGCAGATATACTTCGTATCTGTCGCTTGCATACTGTACTTTATGTTACCTTAGGGATGTGGTTGACAAATTTCTTCAGAAATCAAGAACGGTGAATATCATTTTATCAGTTTATTCAGTTACAAAGGCGAAGCACTGGATTGTTAAAATGAACAATATTCAACAACCCACAAATACATGAACCAACATTTTACGAACCTAGCAGAAAACAAACCATCCTTCAGCACCTAATGTGTGCATTTTGTAATTGTAGATGTCTGTAAAATGGAACTGTTCGTATTATCTTACTTAATAAATTACATACAAATATTCGCTGTCCTATGACAACAGAAATCACTGTAATGAATTCCTCTCGGTCTACAAGCCGTGTAAGGTGGTTTAATGGAGATTTTTTTCTCTCCACCACCTTACACGGCTTGTAGCCCGAGAGGAATTCATTACACTTAGTGTCGCCGTGAAAGCTTCAGATCAGAAATCATTAGTCTTCTTCTTCCTTAGAAGATTTAGGCCGATTAGATCCGTTCCTAGATTACACAGACTGTTCATAACATCTCACAAATCCCTGTGTTAAAACACTTTTTTATTAAACTACAGTCTCACACATTCTTTGAACATTTACTCTCCATATACCCGGTACGCTATTCCTATATGCAGAAATCACTTATTACGATGGCAAAAGAATTCGTATATGAAAAGTAAAATGACACTGAAGAAGCTAATTACTGCACAGTACTTGGTATTAAACTAGTCAGGCCCCGTTATAGCACCATACCTTGTCCACGACCAATTTTGGCGTTAGAGCGGGTCTGGTGTAAAATTGACACCTTTTTACTGTTGATTGTATTTTTAATTATTACGTATATGAAATTCTGTAATTACGATCCTGAGGGTAAAGAAAACGATAAAATTGTGCAGTGTAAATCTGTACATAATACCATTGTAACTCTACCATCTAATAAGCAGGCCTATTCATCTTTACAAAAGTCTCTTGTTTGCAGATAAGTCATGGCATATCTCGTGTACAAAATTGTCATGTGCTGTCCTAATACGAGATCGATAATAATCCTGTCCTCGTACTTTCACTCGTTCAATCAGTTCTTGTTTCACTTTTAATATCACTGATCTATCCAAATAACTAACGCGTCCTCAAGGTCTTCCAAGTGATGCACCATTAAGCCATTTCAAATGTTCACATGTCTCGTCCTCCCATTTGTTTTTATACTGAGAACATCTGCATCACAGTGCCAACTAATGAACGGATTTTACCCTATAGAAAGGCAGAAATAGTTGACAACAGTTTCACTGGGCTGTACCAGGATACTGTTTTTAAATGTGCACATGCACTTTTTCAGCAGTATTTATCATTGCCCTTTCACCACACTGTGATTATACGCACCTGTATGTGTGTGAACATAACTACCGTACTCTTTCGCCAGCCTGACGATTGTATTCAAATTGAAACGGGTTTCGTACTTTGTTACTGAAATAAAATGTTCAGAAACCACTTTAATTACGAAAGAGTCCAATAGCATTTAAAAAAACAAAACAAATAATGAGATGTGGAACAGTTCAACATAATTCTTGGTATTTTACCTGTTGGTGGACGCAGCTTATCGTCCATGGCATATCCAGTTTTAAATCAACGTCTCTCCGAGTAGCAGTTTAACTTACTGTAACTGCCTGCATTTGGAATGTAGCCATTTCCACCGCTAAAATGGTATACCATCGCCAAAACACCATAGGTGATTTCTTTACCATAGGTCTTATCTGTTAACACAGATGTTGGCTTACAGTAATTTGCTGAACACAGTACGAGGGCGGTGGTACATACAGTGGCTGTGTATCGTGGTTTGACTGCACATTAGGATGAAACGTGTTAATTACTACATTCGGAAAAAATCTGGGTCACAATCAAGCAGCCCTGTGTTTTAGATGCTGAGAGCATGGGTTTCAATAATGTGCATCTACCTATTCCACACACGATCGTAAAGAAACTGGGTCCCACGGCTACAAACAGTCTTGCCGTTGCCACAGACGAATCTTGATTAGCAGTCTGTACTTCGCTGAACTCGTGCTCCGCCCATAACTTTCCACTCCACCCTCACTCGCTATACTTTGCGAATTGTAAGCCAATCCTGTGTTAGCTAATGTTATTCGATTGTGGGCAGACAATAAAGATCGTGCTTAATGCCACTAACCGATCACAATCACACACAAAAGTTCCAATCATAGCTTGAAAGACTTCAGTTTAGGTATCCAACCGAGCTTAAGTAATTTGACAAAAGCGTGTGGTTTATATTTCCATTAAAGATAAACCTGTTAAACTTGCAACACGGATGAGGCATTATAAAATTTGCACGATAAAGACAAGGAATTTAATACACTATAATACAGCTGATTAATGCCTCTTTATAATCGACTTTCAACAAACACATTTTAGCAACGCATACGAGGTGCGATCAGAAAGTTTCAAGACTGCGCGTATAAAAACCCGTACACTTATCTCAGGTATTAAATTCATCCATCACCCTTGAAGTAGTTCCCCTGGGAGTGAACACAACGATCCCAGCGCCGCTGCCAAGCCTGGAAGCATCCCTGGAAATCTTTCTTTGTCAGCCTGTCAAGCACCATCTGCGATTCTGCCTGAATCTCTTCTATTGTCTCAAATCTCCTTCCCTTTAGCTGAATTTTCATCTTTGGGAAGAGGAAGAAGTCACACGGCGAATAAGGAGGGGGCGGGATGACGGCCATTGTGTTTGAGGCCAAAAACTGCCGAACTTTGAGGGCGGTGTGCGCTGGTGCGTTGTCATGATGCGTCGCATGTGGAGTTCTTCCTTTAGAATCAGCTGACAGGTCCCAACAATGTCGCACAAGTCGTTGATGGTACGACGTCGCTCTTCGTGAATGGCCTGCCGAATCTTCGTACCATTTTCGGGCGTTGTGCTCGAAGATGGTCGTCCAGCACGCTCGTCATCATCGACAGAGGTTCGGTCATTTTTAAAACGTGAATGCCACACAAAAGTTTGTGCACGACCCATTGCGGACTCCCCAAATGCTTGCTTTAGCATTTCATAGGTTTCCGTAGCCGTTTTGGCGAGTCTTTGGCAAAATTTGATTTGTTCGTGAAAATCCGCCATTCCGAAATCGCAGGAGGGTCAGTGTAATGCAGTACCAAAACGCCCGTAACTAAGAAACAAATGCTAATTCGATGATGCCGGCTGGCACACTGATTCACTATGAATGTATGCCCAACCCCTTAGCGGCAGAAGCTCGTACTACATCCGGTTCGCCCTCTATTGACACAGTCTTGAAACTTTCTGATCGCACCTCGCAAGAGCCTGAAACACTAGAACAACGCAATGAGAGACGACTTTCTTCGATAATAGAATACATATTATGTACATAAAGAACAGTAAGTGAACGCGAGAATAGAAATTCGAGTTCGTTTGTTTGTATGCATGTTTCATTTCCGAAACTACTAAATGGATTTCGATTAAATTTAATACTCATGAATCCACACCGAAAGTTGTCTGTTGAATTCAGTTTCGGTTCGTATCGATCGAGGCAAACCCTTACGTTACTTGAAGCTGTAATAGAACACTGTATGTTCTAAAAGAAAAATGTCTGTTTGTACATACAGACTCAGTTATTTTCCTTTAAAATTAATGAGAAACGTTTTCGACACAGGCTCTTTAATTTATGAATGCTGTTTGATACTTTCAGCAAGATTACATTGTAATAGTACATCATCAGGGCCATGAGTAACTCATTGCCCTGATGATGGAGGCAGCAAGGACCCCTAAAACGTCGGCAAACTTCTATCACACTACATCGGCGCAACAACCCAGAAGACAGCCATCTTAAAATGTTACTGCAGTAGAACCTTGCGGCAGTGAACTGAACCCTTTACAGAACTGGGTTACCTATTCTCGTCTCTTGCCAGGTTACAAGAAACAGCTGTGAGACTTGCAGATGAAACACGACTACAGCTAATTTTTCCAAGGTTACATCACCCATATTCAAGCATACCATATATTATAAACATTTTGTTACGTAATTATACTGTATAACTCAGTCCTCGGCCGTGGGCATAGTCTTGCATGAGGAGTCTCTAGCGACTCTGTAGGTTCACCATTAAACCGAGATTCTACGCGTCCTCACTTGCCTACTAATACAGCAGTGCGAGTAAAAGTACTTTGATTATAAGTCACCCTCAGGGTGTTATTTTATATCACGTAGCTCCAGATGGTTTCGTTTGTGCAAAACATGTAATTGGATTAGAGGTACACAACTTTCTACTCTTCAACTCTATACGAACGTTTGGAGGAATTCTCAAACATGCAATTTTAAATCTGTAGTCTGCTAATCTCATTACACGCAGAACCTATCAGGAAAGTCTGTCTTTTTTTATTTTTTTTTATTTTGTAAAGCCACTTCGTCTGTTTCAGCTTAAAACGCAAGAAATTAGACAGATATTCAGATGCCTACTAGAAATGAGTACATGCGTTAATGTGTCTGTAGCCCTGTTTCAATAAGCATAACTTTTTTACGTACGGATGTCAATATGATTATAAACCTTTCCACTCTCAAATGTTAAGACCATAAAAGTTTAGGAACTGCATTATTAGCTAAGTAACTGGATTCTCAGAAAGTGTTATGTGGTTAATTAAAATACTTTGCTATTGTTACTATTTTGTTTATGTTTGAAAAATATATCGAATTATTAACAATGTTTATGACAAAAAAGATTCTGGAGTCTAATACTCATTCTGTGAAAAATTGGTGTTTTGAAAATGGAATGATACTTCATGTCGGTAAAACTTACTGTTACATTCTTTATTCGCAAAACTATTAATAATAAATTCAATTATATATTCTGCATTAATCTTATGATGCGTTCCCAGTGTGTCAAATATCACGAAGTTCTCTTGGACTGTAAACTGTATTTTCAACTTCGCACTGACTACATATTTTCTAGAGGCTTAGAAGTGTTGAGTTTGAATCATGATATTAAATCCATTTTCACTGTTCATGACAGCCTCTGTGTTTTGTTACCGCCCTTGTATGACACGAATTAGAATATGCATCTTTTGCATCTACTTCAAGGTATTCGATCAAATTCAGAAGACGACATAACTTTGTTTCCTTGTGTTAAAGCAAGTTTTCTGTGGGCGTACGTTGCAATAATTATGAAAGTATATTAGCTAGACCGAATTTTTCAACACTTTTTCCAGGCGGAAATTTATAAAATCACATATACAAACTTTTACACTTAATCTTAAAGTGTAAAAAGTTTGTATATGTGATTTTATATAGTGATTCGATACTACACGGTATGGAAGGTTTTATGTTTATTAATGTACTTTAAAGAAACTTGGTTGGTTCCGTCAATACACGGATACTAGACTACTGTACATTTATGCTTAATGACAATTTCAAGGTCAAGATGTCAACTAAATATATTTCTTCTGACAGCGCTATTTATAAGTACACTGAGATTTTTAACAAGGATTATTCTTGTATTTCACTAACGGACATTTTGAAAAATTGCTTAAACTTCGACGTTCTTCATTTTTCTTTGTACATATTCTGTGAATTTGATATTGTACATCGTACGGTGATTTTTTTCGTTTTTGTAAGTTATTTATTGATCTTTTATGTCATTTGTTTATTATATTATATATTCTTGTAGTGTTATTGTTCTGCTTGATTTTAATTGGCCTTGTTTGGCTCTTGTCAGGCACAAGAATAAATAAACTGAATTTAATTAGTAGTATAGCATACATCACATTCTTGAGTAATCATCTGCACAAAATCCACAGCACATGTAATTTCTATACTTCAGTACGACAAATGTATTGCCAATTTTGGAAAACAACTGAACATATAAGTTCCTGTAGATTAAATTAATTTAACCACGGTACAAGCCTCCAGTAAAAGCCGGCTCAGTTTGTTGTAAACCTCGAGTTATTGAATTATCTGACGTCAGAATGCTCCCCACAGAGCTACACAATTATAATGTGAAGTTAGAGAGACAGAGAGACTATGAGATTCAGTTATATCATCCTCTGAAATTGTCTTCAGTGAGTGAAGCGATGAGCCTGTGGACAAGACGAAATATTCGGAGTTCGTGAGATGACCAGGATGAAATACAGACATTTAACTCCGCACTATAGGAAAATATTTAGCCCTCAGCAAAGTACTTCACTTGTCCATTCAAATTGCCTTTTATAATCCCAATATCTAAATATAAAATTCTGAAGGAACTGTACAGGGTGATTCAAAAGGTTAGGGCTAAACTGAATGTGCGTATAGAAGGACTCAGAGAGAACAACTTTCGACTAGGAATCCATGTCCTCCGAAGTTATTCTAAGTCAGTCGAGGCCATTGAAGGTAGGGAAGTCTGATAACATACCGCTGTTGTAAATTTGGTTTGTAAGATTGCTAACGTAATCCTTGTACATTAATAAAAAAATTAAGCTAGTAGGAGAATAGCAAAGTACGATTATTTCAGCGTTGTGTTACTTCACCGGTTTCTCATACGACGAGCTGTTTTCATAAATTGATAAACAGAGTTTAAAATACAATGGGTGAAATTGAAGACCACCGAAGAAATTGATATCCGTTAATCGCTCGTATTCTCTTAAATACCATGTAATGAAATAGTTCTTCCCTTCTTGCATGTGTTTACAGGTGCAAGGAGTCGTGGCGTTCTGAAGACTTTACAAGTATTCAAATTCTTTGTGAGACAAACACAAAGACGGACGGAATATCCCTAGCTTCAGGTGGAAGACCATTGGGCAGCCTTTTGGTGACTTATTGCCTATTGAAACCGTCGCACAGAATCATGAATGTTGGCGTCATCATGGGAATCATCCTCCCTCCTCACAAGTTTCAGCATCCGCCACGTTGATATCATTAAATGTATGAAATAAGAAAGTAGGAGTTTTGAGTACCCTCCAACAGGTTGACGCCCATACATAATTTAGTGAACATCTGTTCAATCGAAGATTTCTGTCTTCTGGGTTGTTGCGCTGTGTAGTCTGGTCGAAGTTAACCAACGATTCAGAGGTTACACTGCCTCCGTCATCGCAGCGCAACAACCCAGAAGACAGAAATCTTCATACTCACCGCTGTGAAAACCTCAAACCTTACATCTGTTCAATCGTTCGTGAAAGACGGACAGATGACAGACAAACGGACAGAATCAGCTCACAAGTCATTCTACGCTTACGTCACAGCGTAATTAACGCATTAAAGAAAAATAACGTGCCTTAAAAAATTTCATCTACTTACTATCCTGACGCCACATTTAAATACCAAATAACTCACTATATGCATTGGAAGACAGATTACATTGTGTTCGGCTGTAAAATTAAATTAGAACTACAAATTATTATATATGTATATAGCTTTCATATCGTTATGTGTCCGCAGACCATTTGTTAAGAAAACCTCTCGTCAGAGTAATACATATACTAGCGTGTTGATGTAAACTTCAGATGAAATAAAATTTATTCATAAACTCACACTAGTACACGAAATAAAACTTACCACACTGGAATAACGAACAATATGCATCACATAACTCACATTCGATTCCTGCATCGCTGCGTGTT